>JAUZST010070714.1:0-21848 GCA_034779995.1 Parotocinclus haroldoi
GCCCCGCCCTGGGATTGAACCCGGGACCTTCTTGCTGTGAGGCAGCGGTGCCGCCCCACCGAACCCCCGTGCCGCCCGCTATATGATACATTGGCATAAAAAAGTAACAATACTTTCACATAACCTTCATTTAAATCATGTGAATTGAACATTTCCAATTTAGCGCTCCACATTTTGACCCTGACCCAAAAGCAAACACTATTATTAGTTCTAGGTTCGAATGCCTCCATGCGATATGCTGTAAATAATATGTAGAAAGCAGAGCTATGGTTTGCTCTGCACTCATTTAAAACAGGCCGTGAATCAAAGGGAGGGTATTATACGCCGACGTTTATTCTCCCATCATTCCGTTGCCTGTCCAGAAGCGATTACGGAATCCAGGTTGCTGTTGAAGCACTGCTGATACACCCACACGCTGCTGTGGTCTTTTCAACTCCAGAGCTTTCCTGCGCTCCAGCTCAGCCTGCCGACGAGACCCGGTGCTGCCTGTGCCTGGACCCTCTCCCTCTGTGACGTCCCTCTCCCAGCATTTACACTCCAAACCGTATCGGCTCAGGCGCGGCAAGCATTAGCATTTGCATTTTATTGGAGCCGTGGAGATTTAGAGTGCTTGATACATCAGGTCTGAGCAGACAGAATTAGTTAACAATGCATTATCTGCCTTTTATGACTGCCATAATTCTCCGGCTCCCTCGCTCGCAGGAGGAGACGGGGGGGGGGGCCTGGCAGGGAGGGGCTGCTGTGAGCACGGGAGCTTTTGTTTCTCTGTGCCTAGCTGCCCTTCGAATGCGGCTGGCGCCCAAATTGCAATGGCACTGCACCATCGTTCAGGACTGAGACTGAGTCGGCGCTGATCCCGGTCGATGGAGACGGAAAGCATTTGTGCATCACACACGAGGGATTTTCTCCTAAATCAGCCCTGTTTTGGCAAAGAATCGCATCGATTGCACTTCGGGGTGTGCCATGCAATATCAAAGCACACTCAGGAAGCCGCTGTATGTTCACAGACATACAGTCATACTAATGCCTACACACTAAAGTTAAGGATTTGGACAATCTTTAGCATTTCATCGTATCATCACACCATGCCCTTAAGCAGTTATGTACTCTAATAGTTATGTATTGGCAAAGAAATTGTTATTGTATTGCTCGATAATGCATGCTTGTAGACACCGTAGGCATGTCTAGTCCCTTTTTAGGGTTGCCCAGGCACCCCTATTTTCATATTCAGTCCCAAAAACCTCTAAAATCTAAATAAACGACTTGGATTTCTTTTTTTTGTCGTAATTAAGTTAGCCTCTGATATGAAAGAAACAATGACATTTTCTTCTTAGTCAGGGTTGCCTGTCTTTATTGATCTTCTAAAATGCATTTATCCTTTGTTGTCTTCTTTGTTTAAAACAATCATTTTTTTTCGCATTTGTGACTCTTTTTGAGCTTTTAGGTTATCCTTCACAACTCAAGATTTACGTTAAAATGTGCAGTTTTCTTTTTCTTGCTGTTGTTTTAAAAAGTGGGGGATGGGGTTCGTCTCGCCGGGTGCTCAGCACCCCAGAGCTCCGATCCTAGACTCGGCCCATCTTGATCTATGCTTCATTCCGTTAGTGCAATACTGGGCACAAAATGTTCAAAAACTAAAATATAAAACTTCAATCTAGCAGATAAATCAGAACGGAATCAGAACACAGTGCTGTGTTGTAAAAACATGCACAAATCAGAGCTTTTTCTGACATGCCAGGGGAAAAAAAAGAAATGCTGGGTGATGTTTGTGACTGCCGAACATTAAGGATTTATAGCAAACTCTAAATTCACACAGCCGTTGGATCTTGGGTTTGTTCGAGCCTCTCGGCTAAGGGACAAGGTGTTGTGTGTTTGCTAAATAGCTAGATTGTATTGCTTCATATTGCATTCATGATATTCCAAACCATAGTAAACACCCTGAATTGTGCCAGTGTTTGTACCCCAGTGTACCCGCAGCCAATGTTTTAAAACTGGTCACACAACGCAGAGCAATACCATGCACGGAGCATAACTCTTAACCTGGAGACATATTCTCCACATGCATTCACGGTTCATGGTGCCACAAGGTTGAAAAGCAGGCTATATATTAAAACCACTCATTATTTCTTTTTTTTTTTTTTGCATCAGCAGACGGGGAGGAACTGGATCCTCGGCTCAGTGTGGAGAGAGAGAAAGAGCTGCGAGAGTCGATGCGGCCCACTGCAGAAGCCCTTTCCCCCGACTCGAGCCCCCCGCCACAGCTGCTCGGCAGCCCCCTTGACACTCATCCATTTGGCTAATGTGCAGTGGCACCGAAGCCCAGCAAAGCCCAACGGAGCTCATTTGGTCGAAAGGGTTGCCGAGACAAACGGTTTCCCCCTCGTGCAGCCTCGCTCCAGGGTTATGTTTGCTCTCGACGAAACCCTGTCATAAACACCCACTAATCCGTCCTGCTGTTTTAGCTTACTGGATTTGTGGAGGATGTATCTGAGCTCAGGCTAATTTGAGAATAAACACACTAAATCCAAACTCTGGCTCATGTTTAATGCTGTTTGGAAGGAGGCATTACGGCTGCTAAATAAAGCCAGGTAAACACAGGGACAGTCTCTCTTATTTCATCTCGCCGCTTCGAATCCAGCTGCCTGGCACAATTTCCTCATTTATAGCTCGAATCACACACATGGAAGATGGCCATCGGTTCCTTCCCTTCGTAACAGTGGCGACAGACTGTTAACCCTTGCTGCATGTTACAGTCACTCCGCGTAATAAGGTCAATCAAATATTCGCACACAGCGTAAAATGCACTGCATACAGTAAATGTATGTCACAGTAAACTGCTGTAAAATAACGTAATAAATGGTCCCCAAACTCTTAGTGCAGCGCCCCCTTTTGTACTGTAGATACGAAGTTTTCGAGTCCTGGATTTATTTTCAGCGTTGTAGTTCCTACAAAATTGCAACTTCTTATCGAGGACAATAAAATAAAGTCACAAATCATGTTTACGGTGAAATTATTATACTGCCATAGATCTGAGCCCCGCCCCCCACCAAAAAAAATTCGGGAACAGCTGGCCTGCATGATCTGCAGTACACAGACTAAAATAGTTCCAATATTCTCAATTCAGTTATTTCACTTTTCTTTGTTTTTGATTTTAAAAGCAAAAATGCCTTTTAACTCCGAGGGTTGCCAGATCTCATGAGAAAAAGAAAACGGCACTGTCAATGACAAATAAAGGCCTTAAAGTCTTTGCTTTAGAATAGGAGGACCTGGCAACCGTGCCAGGTTAGGTTCATGCACATGTGGACTTTCCACCACACCTTTGGACGTTCTGTGCATGGGAACCTCGTGGACTCGGGGTGCTGAGAATCCGGACATGCCGTATGGTTTTCTGGTTGTGAAAGTCCAAAGTGGTTTCTGACACCAATGAATAAAGGTTATTCCACAGTTTCTATCAATCGCCACCAACGCTGCTACACAACGCGATTTGAAAGTCTTTAATGTAAATGAAATTGAAGCTTACTAACACCGCCGCCTTTCCCTTTCCTTTCTGCCTCTCCAATACATCATTTGCGTGAGAGAGTGAGAAGCCCATATGTCATTTACGTCCACTAAAACAAAGTCCAAGACTGCTGCGAGCTTCACAGTGGAGGTCTCCAGGAAAAGCTGGCAGCCAGGCAGTAAAGGTCTGAGACGTAGGTTAGTACGTGTGAAATAAAGCCACTAAACAGAGAACAGATTAAGAGCTACTGTACGAGCAGCATTTGATTCTTTATTCGTACAAATTCTCGACGAGTACAGATACATGTCACGTTAAGCCTGGTGGAAACCTGGTGGGCTCTTGATTGTTTGCACAGCATAAATATGTATTGTATATGTCATATACAGTGTAGGCTACCTTAAAATGCTTAAAATATGACCTACAGTTCCCAGGGTTCATAACTCTCGTGACTCCCTACGTCTCTCGTACTGTCGAGTGCTGGAGAAAATTGTCCGTTAAACCCATTTAAAACTCGACCATGACCACGGGGGCAGTTGGACTAAATAATTAGGCTCATTTGAAAATGAAAAAAAATATATATCTCCATGTGTTTTATTGAGTAATGTATGGAAATGAAAACCAAAACAAACCCCGATTATTGAGGAACCATTTACCTGGTTAGGTTTCCCAGCGCTCATCACTCCTGCTAAGTGGCTGCTTACATCACGCACTGCCGTCTTCCTCATCTGAATGTGGGAGAGTACTGCGTATAGTGCGTATCATTTGACAGGGAAAATGCGTCGCTCAAATCCAAAATACGGCTTCTGCTGATTGTGTGTCATGTTTATGATCAAATTCCCGTCACAAAGCTGGAATTACCTGTGGAATTACTGGAATTACTGGAAAGCAAAGCTGGAATGACCAAATCAGGAAGTACCTGCGGACCCGTTATTGGTAGTACTGCCTAAATCTGATGTTTGTTAGTGTGAACACACACAGGTTTTTATTGCGGGTGGGTAAAATAAGTAAACACGTGGCTACTACAGTGTGGTAGGTTGTGGCCTGATACGCTAAGCTCGCTTTTAACGCTGATTGTGTTTCCAGACGGATTAAAGCACATGAGATTGCATATCCAGGTCCATGTGCGTCGAAGAATCTCATTTCATTTCTGATGCCGGTTTGTGGGCCACCCATGGAGGACGTGGTTTTGATCGGTCTAATTTTCAAGGTTAGGGTTTCTTTCTGGTGATGTCACTGTAGCCTTAGATTTGCTCGTTAAGAGGTCAGGCCCGGGTCTCTGTAAACCTGCTTGGAAAGAATGTATTATTAATTCTAATTCTATCTTCTCTTGCGCTGCATTATTGAAGTCCAATATCAGTCTGCTCTGATACTGCGTGTATAATTATGTAGCCGCTGAAACATGATAATGAATGAATTATTAATTAGCACGGAGAGAGACAAGAGCAAAAACTGTCTTTGTGCAAAGATTGGGGTCTCACCTATAAGCGTGCTTTCCTGCTGAAGTGGAAACATTTGCTCCCTATAACCAGACAACACACACACACTCCAGTATGTCTGAACAGCTGTTTTTCTTTCCAAGCCTTTCACCAGTTACTCTCTCTCTCTCTCTGTCTCTCTCTCTCTCTTTGTGTGTGCAGATTCAGGACCTCTTCTCCTCCAGGTGGAGACGTCGGTGCGTCCGGAGAGGCCCAGCGCTCCATAAAGCATGCTGCCTCACACTCCCTCCGTTCCCCAAGGCTGCAAATTTACTGGTGACCTTTGCATTCCATTTGGAGCGATGCAGCTCCTCTCGCTCGCCTTCCTTCCCCCCTCACTTTGGAAAATTCCACTGCCACTGAGGTAGTGAGGAGAGGAAAAGAAGTCTTGAGCTGCGCAGATGGGGGTGATGGACCAGATCTCATAATCACACATTTCGTCCCACAAACTGCTCAAATGGATATGTTTTATTCATATAAATGGGTTACGGGCTGCGTGATGTGACAGTATCGTATTGATATCATGATATAGTGTTACATTTCTGAGTATTATGGGTATCATCAGGTGTCAGTGCTCTATAGTTAACTCATTTTTGCATGTGATTGATTGCATATTTAATTCATCATTTTTTTAGAAGCATTAGTAAATGTGGGTAAAGACAAAAAATGCTTTGCTAATAACGCAAATTAAGATATATGCGATTAAACTTAACCCAGGATACGTTTCCATACGCACCGAACTTCAACAACAAGGACAAGCGCGAACAAAACGGGACAGGAAAAGGATTAAACTTAAGTCTCTCGACCCAATATGCTTGTTTTTTATAAGTGTACTATTGCTTATTTTGTAACTCGTTATGTAGACTAACAGTTGTGTCGCATTTAATAGCCCATCAACCAATAACTCTACAGTCATATTGTTTTCTTAATTTTCTTTCTTTATTTTAATAATGCATTTTCCTCATTACCCAATTTTGTTGGTGCTTTGGTAGCAAAGCATAATCAATGAAATAGCCCACAGGTTTCATTATTATTATTATTATTATTATTATTATTATTATTATTATTATTATTATTATTATTATTATTATTATTGAAGTTTCCCGATGGACTGAGTTCAGTTGTATGAGTCGTCTGTGTGTTACTAATGATTAAACTGAATGCATTATTCATTATGTTGGCAAAAATTATGTTTACCCAGAGTTTTACTTACGAAATTTATAAGTGACAGTTCCCTCTGTGTTTTATTAAGGTCCTCACTTTTTCCATTAATCATTTGGTTCAACATCTCCTATGTCATGAGTTTTGTAACCGGCTCAAATAATGTTCAGTCAGAATTAAAGACTGATTTCTAGGACTCTCTTCAGAACGCAAACCATGAGCAAAGCATGAACAGTGGCTAAAGCGAAAAGATTTACTTCACAGGTCTTTGCTAGTCGAGCAATTTTTAAGTCATACGGTCATTAACTTAAGAAACAAGGTCCGGCCGCCATTATTGCGCACTAATGTAATATGAATCTGAAATATCAATGAATATAAAAAAAACCAGTCTATTTTTAACCAATAAACCTTTTGAAAACGTGTGAAAGACTTTAATAGTCGCAGTTCTAAAACTTGAATGGATCTAGCAGGGTTGAAATGGTACACAATAATTTTGTAATCCCACCCAGATCATGTCCCGTGAATAATAAATATGATATTTCAAAAGCTACAAACCTTAAATGCATGTTAAACTAATCACTCTCTACATTGTAAGATTTTTTACACACACGGCCAAGTTTTGGACTACATCCTGAGGGAAGCCCCATGACAGGACTGACGGATCTGACCATGATTTTTTAAAAAAACTGTGCAAGAGCTACTGTAGCCTAATAAAATGTATCATTATACCATTATATATTAAAAATATGAAAGAGTGGAATGATGACTCTTCAGGCATCTGTTTACATAACCTTAATATTTAATGTAATTTTGGGACACCAATAATATAATACTAGGGTATACTGTATAATTTAAGAGGCTATATATAACGTCAAAGTGGGACACTTAATATCCTTACTATAAAATACGGACTTTGGACTTACCTTAACAGTTAATCCAACATCCAGCTCGCTCTTTTCTTGAAAATGTACCAGCGGAAGTTAAATCGAATGCAACACATTATTTTACATTTATTAATATTATTTGTTGTTTGTTACTTGGAATAATTCAGTTGGCGTTTGGCTTGAAGGTTTACGATATAAAGAGCATTTAGTTCATTTCAGAATTGCCCAGGATGAGTGCTTCAAAAATGCTTCAGATGTATGTGGGTGCAGAAGAAAAATGGAATAAGACGAAATAAGAGACACGGACAGGATAATATAATATGTGTCAGTAATGTACTAAGCTATTTTTAAAGGATAATAATGGAACTGGACACGAAAAAATATGCACGTCATGTCATCAAGCCAGACCTCACTGCTCGCCTTTACAGCTCTGTCTTCGCGAATCGTAAATCTTATTTCTCTCTTTATTATGATTAGACAGTCGACTGCATGTCCGCACTAACACTCTGCATGTACAAACACATCTGGGAGAAAGATATTTCACACACGAGCAGAATGTAGGCCACTTTATGAAATGCTCAATATCAATATCAATAAAACTGACCATAAAGAATATAGGAAGAGGATAAAACGCCGAAAGTTTTACTGCTGGGAGGCTGTGTGGAGCTGCTGCCTGCTTGTGTCTGTGAGGAGAATGTGAAATGATTCAGATAGCTTTCAGAGGACAGCTTCCATGAAACTAATTTCTCCACACTTAACAATAAAACCATCGTGCCAGTCACTTACAGCGTTAAAAGCTACAGAGGTGCCGTTTTTACACCAATACTGAAGTAATCAATAGGCAAAAGTCAAAGCAACGCATTTGAAAAATATAGCACAATGGGCTCTGAGAAGAGATGGTTGTAAAACAGCGCCATCTGCTGTAAAAACGATGCATTGCCTACCCGAAGGTCAAGAGACGACTGCAATCATTCACACAATAGATTTGGTCAGTGTGGAAATACATTTATCCCGAGCGACTTACACGCTTACAGTCCAAGCGGTTGTAGGTGAAGGTTCTTCCTCAAGGACTCAACAGTAGCAGCTTTGCAGATGTGGGATTTGAACCCTGGAACATCTGGGTCATAGTCCAGCTCTGTAAGCACTAAGACCATATAGGCCTGGGCATCTAAGGTCATTTTCTTCTAAGCATCCATATATTGCTTAGCTGTTAACCCATTATACACATTTTTACCAGTTCGGAATATCACGGGTTCTGGGTCTAACCGGCGGCAATGACCGGCCAATTTATGGCATGGAATATACACACACCGGGGCACTTTAGACAGACCAACTGACCCAACATTGGAACAGGGGAGAAACCTGGATCAATTCCATACAGATAAGTTCACGGTCGACATCTCTGGGGTACCAGAACCATTAGAATACTATTTGATTTTAGAATGTCAGGAGAGAGGCACCTTATACACACTTTTTGATCACTGTTCATAGAGACAGATCATTATCTGAGCCAGTGGCGTCTCTAGGGGGCGCCTAGAACAACCAACCCCCGGTCCACTAAATGATGAGTGAGTTAATTAATTGCTGCTCTTAATGCGCGCAATGCACATTTAGGTAGAACATAACATAACCACAGCCTGGCCCCCTCTTTTGGTCTTTTACCCGGTGGAGGGATTTTTTCATCCTAAAGAGAAAGTGCTATCCCTGAAATTTAGATGGTTGCATTTATGGGTGATTAATGCAGAAATAAAACCCTAAACTTTTTTGAAAATGATTCGTCCTCACCTTAGTTAATGAATGGCTTTTATAGACCCTACACCAGCGTACTTAAAGCGTCCATTTGGCTCGATCCTAAAATGCAATAAACGGTATTAAATGAGGTCAACCAAATGGACTAGTAAGCAATTTGGGACACATCCCAACACCCTGTCTACTTAACCACTAATACAGTAAACAAGGCTCTTCTCAAAGTCGGGCTTCAACAGACTGCTGGTCCAGGAAATAAATATACTGCTTACAAAAATTAGGGGCTACTTCGAAATGAAATAAGTATGTGTAATGTAAGTTTCCTATAAGTGAGATTGTAAAGTAGTTATAGACTAGGGTAGTTTTAATAGGGGTTTTAATAGGGGGCCACCTCCCAGTCAGCCGTGCCTTGTATACCTCCAGGAGGAGGCGCCCAAACCACCTCAACTACAACGCAAGACTAAAATCCGTTCAACTGTGCATGGAAGGTTAAGGTAACAATTACCATCTCCTCAGGCTTTTCACCTCACGTGCAACCACATATCATAAATCACGTTCAATTATAAAAATTAGATTGAGTAGTGAGTGATAAATTCATGGGGTGAACAGAAGAATATCAAACTGGACGAGAGGGTGTACACTGACACATGAAACATGACTGTTGGGTGTATGGTCACCCGAGAACGTCAAAACACAGAGGATCAGATCGTCCAGCAGTCCTTGATCCTCTTCATGTTCATTTTGAAATCCCCTCATTTTTGACCATTAGTTTCTACCTTTTTGGTTTACACGCACATGGTCAGAAACTATGTCCAATCTTCACCTGTCCCACTTTGTTGAACCTGTGCCCACTGCCCTAAAGGTCAGGTTCATAGTTCATAGCCCTTCTATCAGCTCAAACCAGTCTGGCCATTCTCCATTGACCCCTCTTCAACAAGGTGTCTTCTACTCACTGGATGATTTTTCTTTATTGTATTCTTCTGATTTACAGGAGAGCAACAATTATAGTTTCATGCTGCACCTAGCATCAGTGACTGTTAATAGACTCTGTGCTCCTAACCCATAAGTAACTACATTTTCTCTTTTCTGTCCAAGCTGCTGTACTGGTTCCTGTTCCAGCACCACACAATTAGAATCAGAATCGGTCTTTATTGCCATTGTCAATGAACAGGATTAAGTTATTAGGATACGATGTGCCTCCAACAAGTCCTCCAAGTCATTATCTTAAATCGATTTCGTTATTTATTTTGAACTTTATTATCGATTTAAATTGTGTTAGTTACTTAATTTTACTATTACTACATCTTCTAACATCTAGGCCACCCAAGCCGGTCGGGTCCCTTTTTGAGTCTTGGTCCTCCCAAGATTTAGTCCTTCTTTATTCAGGGTGTTTTTCTTTTTGTCGCCCCAGGTTTGCACAATATGGGATTGGTCTTTTAGGAGAATAAAATGTCAAGCTGCTTTGTAAAAAGTGCTATAGAAATAAATAAATAAAGAAAAATAAATTATAGAAATACTCAAAACAACCCCAACTGACAGATTGGTTGGCAGATTAAATAACTGTATAAATATATATATATATATATAAATAAATAAAGGTCCTCAGCCACCACCGCGACAGGAGGCTCAGGTTCGAGTCAGGAGATGCCAAACAACCGGTTGTGCCCGAGAGATGGGAGGCCAGTTGGTGAATCATCGCTCAGCACGGCAAGAGACCCCATGTCCCAGCAACAGACCGGGACACACTCCCGCCCACAACCGCGTCCATGTCGGCACACACCTAGGCACAGATTGGGATTCGCTTAAATCGGTTTTAAATAAGAAAAAAAAACTAACTATGAGCTTGTGTTGAAAACTAACTTTACTACAATTTGTTACAAGACAATAAAAAAATCTATAAGTAAAGACATCAAAAGCATGTTTCCATACACGTGACTGAATGAATATCTTTGAGAAAATGATCAGGAATGGGAGGGAGGTTTTATAACAAGCAAGGAAACGAGGAGAACGAAAAGCCAAGCCGTACATTAGATTGTGAAATACATGGACAACCTTGTTACTTCATTTCGACGAGTAGGCAAAACCAGTTCTGTCCGTTCACCCGATATCTTTGCAAACCTGAAAAGCACATGAACACATTTCTCTTGCCGGACCGACCCGAGCCCAGGCCTGGACGTCGCAGCAACTAAACCGGAGCAGGTTTACACAAACTGATATGTCTAACACATTGTGTGAACTGTAAAACCCAAAGTTTTAACAAAGCAGTCTCCTTTTAAAGGTTCCTTACACTTTGGAGAACAATGTTTCAAGAGGAATTAGGCAGGCGTGTCATAATTTATCTAATACAATCAGTTCTTTCACTGACTACATTCAAAACAACATGGTTCTTTGTGGTTCAAACATGTTTTACTTTAAAATCAGTAGCTCTTTCGAGATTAAAAAAAAAAAGGTCAGGATGTTCCTTGGATGTCCAGTAGTTCAACAGCGATAGAATTTCACACTCGAGCTTAACAGCCCAGCTTTGATTTGCTCCCTGTTCAATGGAGAAAAGGCTCAGGCAAATGCTCACAGCTTACATTCTCATAGAATGACCCCCTGCATCACCGCTACTGGGCACAAGGTGGAGCATTTGGACCTGAACTTCATGGATGCAGCCCTGAAGATGAAGCCCTAACACTGCTCTAATGATCAGTCATAACCCTCTGCTGACCCCAGGCAGGCTGCTTTAAAAGCGATAGAGACGATTCGGAGAGAAATGTTGACTTTTAAGAGCTAAAACACAGACCTGTCATCTATTTTAGGAAAAGAGCTGTTTAAAATAGTTGCAAAAACCGTTTTTGTTATTCCAAACAAAAGACGTGCGAGTTTTACCCAAAAAAGGCATTTACAGCGATTCTGCGTGCACCGGAAAACAACGGCAACCAGAGCGCCGGCGAATCCAGCGCTGCAGATGCAAAGAATCTGAGTGAGACCACTTTTACCAAATGACAGCTGTCTGTATACTTTTGCCATGGCGTCTACACTACCAAGCTAACACGTATTAAAACAACCATAGGGGACACAGACATTTCAAACATGAGAACGAGGCCGATGCTTAGCCACAGGAAAAGAGGGGAAACGCTATCCGTGTGATCCAATCAGTCGAACCATCTCCACTCCCCGAGCTTTTGACACAGTTCAATGGTTTGCCCATCCCTCAATACTCGAGACTTGTTCGAAGAGTTGCCCGTTACGTAAGGGATGAAAGGGGACTTGACTTAAGGTGGGTGAGAGACCTCCAGAGAATGAAGGCCGATGGTGTTTTTAAAATGGTCCAGAACAAAGGACGGATTGTGAAAGCACTCGTGTCCGTCTCTGGGAGGAGGGACAGCCTTACACGGCTGCAGCACCCTTCTCCTTCTTCTCTCCATCCTCGTGCCAAGTCAGACGCTCCTCGTAGAAGGCGATGACGATCTGCGGGCACTTGTGATTGGCCTCCTTCGCGAGCACAAGGTCCGCCTCGTCCGAGTCCTTCCTGAGGGTGGAATGCAAATCCTAATCATTTATCACCATCGCACAATGAGCGCTGGGGCTAGAGATAAATAAACGACATTAATTTGGAATGCATTTCATTATAGTCATGTATGATATTTGTTGACCGTATTTTCGTTCTATATGTTCTCTCAATGTTTAAACTTCGCTTCCGTATCTGCACTATTACTACAATGTATTAGTTAGCCTAATTACTGTCATTCTCGCATAAGGACCATTTTTGATCGCTGCTTCTCTCAAAGTCTCTTCCTCATAATATTTAGGGAGTTCTTCCTTGCTCGTGTCGCCCCAGGCTTGCTCAGTTAGGGCTGCGGGCCTAGACAGTTGCTCGGTTGCTCTGAGACAATGTTCCATGATAAAAAAGTGCTAGACAAAGACATTTGACATGGCCTTAGAACGCTGCACCATCATGATAACGCGTCTCGCGGTACTTCTCACCTACGAAATCCGTTCAACAAGAAACGACCCTGACTGTATTACAATAAGAGAAACTGACGAGCGATCTAGCCTCAACAGAGACCTCCCCCACACACTGGCTGATGAGACACATCATCGTTGTGCGCCACCTTTAAGGGTGTGGAGTAGATTTAACGAGCTCAAACTCACCACTTCATTAAGAACATAAGATCGCCACAGGAGTCGGTCGCTCCGATGATCTTCTCCGGCTCCAGGCCCCTTTCAAAGCCTCGGGCAACCAGGATCTCGTCCTAACACAACAGAGATCGCGAGCGTAAAACAGACGTGGATTACGGTTACATGCAGATGAGAAATAATTCCGACTGCGGAAGCTGCAACAAGGAGGAAAGGTCGGCCTGTAACGAGGAGCTAAAGACGCTTCGACATGTAACCGTCTCCTTCTTGTTGATCCTCTTTCGGCAGCTCGCTCTGGGTGGAGCGGAGCATTCTGATTTGCGTATTAGATCAGGGTTTACCTCCCTACTGTCGCCCTTCCTGACGATTACCCTGTACACCCCCAGCACGTGAGGTCTGTCTGTAAAGGTGGGCCACTCTCTCGCTGGGCCACCAATGCTACTTTGACTGATATTAAACACAGGGAGAAGCTGAAACTGATATCCTGCTACATTCTTACCTATATTCCCATAGGAACCCTTTGTTCCCCATTTGCACATTTTTTTTAATTTAAAACAACAAATATCCTTGGCAGACGAACTGTTAACATCGTCCACGTTAAACCGTTATTAAATACGTTACTGCAGAAGTGGAAACTCTGTTGCATAGAGCCTGAACATCCTATTTAGGACTGACTTCTGTATTCCTTCCCATGACCTGACTCGTGGTCTTCACATTTGCTGTAACAGTCTGAGGAAGCAAAAGCATTCCTTTAAAATACCCGTTCACCCCAGCACCACCAGAGAGCGCCCAGTGCTGGCTCGCTCGTGAATGATTTTATTGTATTATTTTACTTTTGTCTGTATTAATGCGTGCCGTTGTTGTACTGTTAAACCTGTGTGTTATTCAATACGCCGCATGACGTTGTGACTGTACTATGACCTTTTGGACTTGATATTTACAAAGGCTAGACTGTTGGAATCGGGTCTTATCAGGTTCAGCAGAAACTGAATTGCAGAACCAAGTGTGTGTGAATAACGAAGCACAATAAACATATCTACTTTCATCAGGTCCTTGGTGCCCAAACCACTTCAGTGCCTGGTCCAGAAGTTCAGATCCATCACTCGTGAGACGAGCTGGTTTTTCAGACTGTGGTTCGACTAGAAGAGCCTTCACTCGTTTGATTGGCCCCTCAACCCAAGCCTGCAATGGCTGAATAAGCGCTACAGCAGTGGATTATAGGAATGCGGTGACTTAGCGGTTAAGATATTGGACTTCAGTTCGAAAGCTGAGAGTTCAAATCCCATCTCTGCCAAGCTGCCACTGTTGGGACCTGAACCCACAATTGCTTGGAGCTGGATGAGTCGTACACGGCTCTGGACAGGAGCGTCTGTTATGGTCCAAACCCAAGTGCTCGCTTCGCTGTTCTGCACTTATTAATTAACTCTGTGTTGAGGTGGCATAGTGGCTTAGGTACTGAACTATCAAATCCCACCTCTGCCACAGTTGGGTCCCCGAGTCCCCTTATGTTTACATTTCAGGCTCAAATATGCTGCTCACAAAATCAGGCGATCAATAATAAATCATCTATAAATAATATTTGTGAGCAGTGTATGTTCTACGCCCGTATATACTGTATATTAGGGCTGGGAATCTTTAGTCACCTCATGATTCGATTCGATTACGATTCAGAGGGCAACGATTATCGATGCATCTCGATTCGTTTCAGAGGTTTTTTTTTACCATGTGACTAGTTTTGAGAACCAAAAAACCTGTGACCAAAAATGTAGATTTCTCGTCTATTTTGAGTTTAATATTCCTGAAGTGTCCGATTTTTGCTTTCGTTGCGCCTTTTCTCCGTTGCGCTTCTCTCAGTCTCGCTTTCGCTTCATACAGTTGAGCCGTTTAGCAGTCTGACTCTCAGCCTCATTATTGAAAGGCATCATCGCTAAAACGAGCTGATATGAGAAAACAAACACACAGCTTCCCTGGGTTTATCACCGGCCAGTGGCGTTCTTTTGCTGATGTAGCAGGGCTTAACTCCAGCAGCCAATGATTGCCTAGATCCCGCCCCCTCGTCAAAGCGGGTCTAAAAGTCAAAAGCGAGAAACTTTTTGAAGCGAAAGCGAGACTATCTCTCATAGTTTGACTCGTTTGACTCTCACACATGACTGTCACACTGCTGGAGAGCACTGTAGTGATAGTGTACCTTATGCATTCTTAAAACACTAACACGAAACTACAGTTGGGCAAAAAACATGAAACATGAAGCTTGTTTTATAACCCAGCCTTGAAAACCTCATGTAATTTATTGTATAAGGTACTGAAAGTGAAAGGAAATAATTATTGCGTGACCAGCTGCAGTCCGTTGAGGTTTGAAGATAAACCTTTGAGGCGCTCCTTTTCTCACTGAGGCCAAAGTTACACAGAAACGTACCCAGCAGTCGCGAATACAAACAAAAACACTAATCGATTCCCGTCACTGCTTCACAAGCTTCTCACCTCCTTTTTCCTCTTCTGCTTGCTGCCACCCTCGTCCTCTTCGTCCGAGTTTCTCCTCTTGCTGCTGCCGTCTTTGGAGCGCACTGGGGGCGATTTGGTGGCACTGCTCGGGGTGCTTGGAGTGCTGCTCCCCTTTTTGTACGTCTTCATGAACTCCGATATGAGATCCGGACAGTCCAGGTTCTTCTCTGGCTCCCACGTGTTGTGTTTGCTAGAAACGACAAAAGGGTTTTAGATCGAAGCTCCATGCTAAGAGCGCTAAAACTAGGGAACGCACTGCTATCGGAGCTACAGCAGGAGAAGAGGAACTTACTCCGAAAAACCCTTCCATTTCAGATAATATTCCACGCGACCTTTTA
The DNA here is from genome assembly GCA_034779995.1 of Parotocinclus haroldoi. Taxonomy (NCBI): domain Eukaryota; kingdom Metazoa; phylum Chordata; class Actinopteri; order Siluriformes; family Loricariidae; genus Parotocinclus; species Parotocinclus haroldoi. Next base: position 15,728 of record JAUZST010070714.1, read on the forward strand.
CAACCCTCCGGTCCAAAACCTTCTCCACCACGTATTCCTCTTCGTCCGAGGACCCGGACTCGTCGTCTTCGCGGTTCTGGTTTTTCTTTCCCATGGCTGCTTTAAAAACCTCTTTCCACCCACAAGTAATTGAGCGCACGCTCCCTAGCTTCGTGAGTGGGAAAGGGCTCCCCCTGAAACGTTAGAAGGCTTATTATAGAATGACTGCATCCTTTAAAGTTTGACACGTTATCAGTAGTAAATGAAACAAAACATGCTCATCCTGATCATCATATGCAAAATAAGTGTCTCTTGCTTACACAGTCAATCAAGTTCTGACAAGCTTGGTCCATGAACATAACAATTAATCCCTGTTACACTGACAGAATTAGTCCTTCGTTATCAATTACATATTTTGAGTAATTTAACTAATCATGACGATCATTGCCTGTGTTGACCGGGACTGTGGTGGCCTAATGGTTAAGGTACTGGACCATGGACTAGAAGGATCGGTACTCAGATTGGTATCTGCCTGAGTTCAGGTATCAGAATCGGTCTATATGAATCTGAAAGCATTGTTTGTTTTTGTTTTAGTTAATGTTGTATCAGCATCAATAGCTATTCATGACAAGAGTACATAAACACTAGTCAGACTTGTTTATACTGGGCGAATCTGGCAACCAGTTAACCTAAGGCACGTCTTTACAATGCGGGGAGTCCACGATCGGGGTCAAACCCCTCCTCTGGCACAGTTGGGTCCCTGAGCAAGGCCCTTGACACACAACTGCTTGGTTTGTAAGACTGTACTAATTGTAATACGCTCCAGATAAAGGCGTCTGAAAAAGGACAAATTTAAAAAAAGCATCCAAGCAGTTAAAAGTCTAGTTAGTAGCCATAAATCTAGGGCCAATCTTTAGATAACCAGCTAGACTTTTCTGAGACCACACTACTGACGTAACGTAACGCAAGCTCTGTATCAGCAGCTGAATCGAAGTCCTTACCGATAGTCTTATTCCAAAACACCCAGCCGCTCAGGGTTCTTCCAGATGTTTAAAAACGAGCACCAAAGCTCTCCCCTGAAAAAGGAAAAAAAAGAATTCCGTGGCGTGAAGCATCCAGTTTCACATTTCACTTTTTGTACAGGAGACCTCAAACGCAGGACAGCTTTCCTGCTCAGAATACACCCAGTTGGCTCTGCGAGTACAGTGATTCCCATCAGTACATTGGTTTACCACCACAATATCAACACTGACAGCAGCATATTGATTTTCTATGGTTTTCCTATTTAAAGTGTGTTAAATCTTGTTTCATAGTACAGCACTGACTCGCTCATTACCCACAGCCGGACAGGACAGAGATAGGCTCTCGGCGGTGGTTGCTCTTCACTGGATGCTCATTATTCCAAAATGTGACAAAAGCTCATCCGTGCAATTACAAACGATCGCATTACTGTCAAACTGCTTTCTTTATGGGAATTACATTAGCAACCATGTAATCTGCCAGGGCTGTGGTGGCCTAGTGGTTAAATTACTGGACAATGGACCAGGTGGTCCAGGGTTCAAATCCCACCTCTGCCACAGTTGGGTCCCTGAGCAAGGCCCTTAAACCACAATTGCTTGGATTGTAAGACTGCATTCATTGTAAATCGCTTTGGATAAAGACGCCTGCTAAATAACAGAAATGTAAAGTCTGTGCATCAGGGCCTTGTTCCTCTACAGGAATTTGAGAGAGGAAAAAATATTTAATCGTTTTGCATTATTATAAATTTCTACATCTGAAATGTTCTAGTTAAACCAGCACAATGTGTAATGTGATTACATTAATAATGAGGTCAGGTCCTTTGCTGCCTTGTGTTAGACAAAGTGAGGCACAAAGAATGTAAATATAATGTACCAATATCGGATCGGTACTCAGATTGGTATCTGTCCATACCCAGCGTTTGGGTATCAATATCGGTCTAGATGCATCAGAACGCATTGTTTGGTTTTGTTTTGTTTATAATGGGTGAATCTGGCAACCAGTTAACCTCAGGCACGTCTATACAATGTGAGGAGAACATGCAAACTCCAAAGAGGCAGAGTCCACGATCGGGGATCTCCAGTGGGACTGTGCTGGCCTAGTGGTTAAGGTATTGGACTATGGACCAGAAGGTCCAGGGTTCAGATCCCAACTCTGCCACAGTTGGGTCCCTCAGCAAGACCCTTAACCCACAATTGCATGGATTGTAAGACTTTATTCATTGTAAGTCGCTCTGGATAAGGGTGTCTGATAAATGACATAAATGTAAACCTCTAGCTATAAGAAGGTGGCCAATTAAGGGCAATTAATGATCCATAATCGTCTGCAAAATGTAAACAAACTGAAACCAGCGTTAAATAATAGATAGGTCACTAACGCGATATAGTTACATCATAAACGGGCTTCACGTGGATGATTGATGATTATTCCTACACCATACCCAACCTTCTGTCGCTACAACGTTTAAACAGGATTTTAAATGCCATACCACGCTGTTGTTATAGAATTCCAGCTACAACTCTAATCAGAAATTGGCATCAGGTAACGTTAGCTGGGCTAAGCTATCTCTGCAAAACCTAAAGGCAAGCTGTTCAATAAACGTCTGTGCAATGCAGCCATGCGGAGCAAAGATAAAAATGCAAAGTGTTTCATTAATTTATGCAAAGTCACATCTTGTAGAATGTTAGTGAGAACAGAAAGCGCAGTAGCTCAAAGGCACGGCGGTTTAGCCTGATAGCTCGTGAGAGAGGTAACGCTACAAATTCTTCACGCTGCACAGGGCATTTATGCCTTAGGTGCATGATATCAATTTCTTCGTTGGACTTCATTGCAATAATTAATACACTGATTGGTGAAGTCGTGCTTTTATTTCCCAGCAGCAGAACGACACGTACAGTAACGTTAGCGTATTAGCAATTCGCACCGCTAGCTGTTAGCACGGTATAGCTCAGTGCGTTATTCATTCAGCAAAGCAAGCTGGTTTTTTTCTTTCGAGCAAACTGCTGTCACGACAATTAAAACAGTCGCCTCATTCCGCCCTAAATTACTCTACGGACACTCTAAACACTATCTAAAAGTTTAATACAGAAATTAACTCACGCTGTGGTTTTACTCGAGGGCCACAAGCCTCCTATCTTCGATTTGACTCGCCTCCCAGTAACAGCGCGCCAAAACACACAATGGCATGCGACCCAGCACGGCTGTATTCCCAATCCATACGTTCTCCCTTCACTAGTACACAACAAAAAACAAAGAATGGCGGCGTCCATCCGTCCTACATAGGGCACTATGTTCACAAAAGAGTATCCGTTTTAGATTTAATCTTAGAAAGGACTCAAATTCTGCCGTATAGCGTTTTTTCTCATGCTGTATTCGAGAGATTAAATCAATGTTTAGGGAAACAATGATTTCTGAACACGGTTTAATGATATGAAGTACATCAGGCAAATGTATTTACAGACATTATATGTTTGATGTTTGTAAGCATAATGCTAATATATATATATTATATATATTATATTATATATATATATTATTATATATATATATGTGTGTGTGTGTGTGTGTGTGTGTGTGTGTTTGTTTTGCTATCTATATGTTTTGAGGTATAACGTTTCATTTTTTTCTTAAAAAACAAGAAAACAAACAAATTTTAGCTAGAAAGCTATTACGGCTACTATAGCTCAGAAAGGTATGCATATCAGAAAAAAACAGATACTGTTTATAAAATGTAGGGGATATTCTGTTGAAGATATTTTCTTTTTTGTGAGCCGTATATTATTTAATCCATATTTGTAAGAGCTTATAATAACATTCTACTAATCATAATAACTAGTTTTTCTAACGTGCTTCCGACTTGGAGACAATCATTTTATTTAACGGATTTCTAAACCCACAGGGGTGTCTAACCATAGACAGATTATTGATCATTACAGCCCAGCAAACCCAATTTGGATTAAGCGGGTATGCAAAGTGAATGAGACTTGTCCTGTAAGAGACATCTTTTGGAAGCAGTGTAGTTTAATATCAGAGAAAATAATGTTATTGTATAAGACGTAACCATTCAAAATGGACCATTTTGCCCATGCCTGTGGTCAGGGTTGTGAGGGACGAGCATCTGGCCCTTAGCGCATAACCATGTTGATTATTGGACAGCTATGCAAGGATTACTGAATTTACGTTAGATATTGAGGTACTAGGTTATTTGACAGGATTTTACCAGTCAGTATTGTCCTCCCTGCCACCAAAGAGCGTAAAATGTCCAATTTAATTCAAATGTAAAAGATGTACTGCATTTTAAATTATTTTACTGCGGTCCCTTTCAAGACATAGCTCTAAACGAGCAATTCGCATACTTGCCTACTAAAGAGTGCGAATATTCATTAACGTAAACTCGGTCGAAGCACTAAATCCTCATACTGCTTAGAAAGATAGTATTTTCTTTGTTAGGTAGCAGTCGTGATTGGCGTTGGAATAAACCAATCAGAATTTAGAAACAAGCCATCCTGCTTGAGCGCGAAACGAGAACCAATCAAATCCTGAATGAGGCGGGACGACGGTGAAGATTTAATTCAGGCTCGCGGTTCATTTTGCGTGACTCTATTGTCGGTGTGGCGAGAGGCGACGGAGCAGCATGTCGAAGGATGTGAGTGGGCCTGTGGTTTTCTTTTGCAGTCTTTTTTGTGAAATTAGTCGGGTAACTCTGTATATGGGATCACTTCTGCAGTGTTGTAACATGCGTTTTCGTTTCTACGCGGTCAGAGCGTTAGAAAACGACGGAGTACTAAATGCGAAAGCGCCGCCATTTTCCTCGGCATACCGCATGGTTTGCTGCACAATAGATTCGCTTTTATGCTTCTCTCTAGCACGGTTGTAGCGCTTAGTTTGTGCGTGTTATTTCTGATATGCTGAAGAGGGAGCTTTCTGAGACTGAACGTGGAGAAAACGTGCGGTTTGTGTTAAATGTTGCGTTTTCCTATCCGTGAGGGCCTTCAGTCAACATGGCGGACGTTTCCTCATCCCTCTTTCATATACAGGCTCGCCCCAGGCCCACGTTTCATTATTGTTACGTTTTATTGGGGATGACCACTAAGTTATTTGGGAACCTCCTGTTTTTCAGAGCCTACCCCGCGAACCGGAGCAGCTCAGGAAGCTGTTCATTGGAGGCCTGAGCTTCGAGACCACAGACGACAGCCTCCGCTCTTACTTTGAACAATGGGGCACCTTAACTGATTGTGTGGTGAGTCTTTGTCTTTAAACGTTTTCACTTATGTTTACTAATTGGTGGATACGTGACTAAAATATCCCAGCTTTTGTTTGGGATGTAACCTGCTGTATTGTTTCTTAGATTTCCATTGTTTTTGTAGCTGTGTTTATTCTATATCTACTGTACATCCAGCTTAGTTCTTATTGTGCTTCTGTTTGGTCCTAAGCTACCTTTGTTGCTGCATAATCAGTATTGAATCGTATCTAATTTGTTATTGAACTATGAAAATGGCCCCACCCCAAGTAGGGCAAGGATGCTGAGTGACTGCTTCGCATCTGCCTTTTGTGGGTTTAGAGTTGGCTCATGTTTAAATTGGAACGCAATGAGTACTGACTATTCAAGTTAAATTAATGTGATCCTTGCAGCAGTGTTGCCCCGGAGTACACTTTTTACAAAGTTATCGGGGTATTTCTTTTTGGACTCACTCTAACTTGTGAATAATATAGATAAATGGACCCACAGCTCCAATTGAGCAAGCCTGGGGCAGGACTTGATAAGACTGAAGTTGGAGAAACGTGCATTGCGTAATATGGGTGTTCCTGGTCTGATGCACTTCTAAAAGTGTAAACGATCGACGTAGTCTTAACTTTCTGCTAAAGGACATGTCTTGTTACCTATATTGATCCATGACCCTTCTAAAAGTCGTTCAGATCATCTGTTCTCTATCCTAATGGGTTGCTGCTGGTTTGTGTTCAGGTTATGAGAGACCCGAACTCTAAACGCTCCAGAGGCTTCGGGTTCGTGACGTACTCCAGCGTGGAGGAAGTCGACGCTGCCATGAACGCACGCCCTCACAAAGTCGACGGCCGACTCGTCGAGCCCAAGCGAGCAGTGTCTAGAGAGGTGAGCGCCGATACC
>JAUZST010070725.1:0-48162 GCA_034779995.1 Parotocinclus haroldoi
CACACACACACACACACACACACACACACACACACACACACACACACACACACACACACACATTTATGGAATGAGAAACTGCCTTTATGTGGCAGTGCAATGGCTTTCCTGTTGCATATACAATGTAAGGATTTATTTCAGAACAATGCCAGCAACTAACCGAGACGCATACAGAATCTTTAAGAAATTTGTGTATTTGACTCTGGTGGCTATGTTGCAAAGACAAAGGATGCTTTTTTTTTTTTGTTTGTTTGTTTCTCTGCTTGTTTTTTTGTCATTGAAACGACGTTTCAACAGTAGTTCCTGAGAACCAGTGGTTTGAATACTGGGCTGGTTACGCTACCTGCCCGTCATCAACTCTGAGAAGCATTAGCATTAGACCTTTCGAGTCTGCTCACACCGACTTATGATTCATGAACTAAAATAATAGAGCTTGTAATATATGGCTGTGCTTCCACATGCAGATAGTACTATTGTCCCAGTCTTTACTATTGTCCCAATTATTTATTGTACTAGGCAAGCGGCCAACCATAATCCAGCCAAGCTCGATCGGCTCCCGTTCATCCTCCACGCAGCGAACTGTCGCCTCATTTAATACAACTGTCAGAGCTGGCATATCACAGGCCATTATCTGTCCTGTCCACATTCATTATTGAAGCTAATGATCTGTTGTCCTCCATGCACCTCGCTGAAGGAGGAACTACATTAGAAGTTAATTAGTAATTATAAACCTTAAAGATTAATCAGAGCCAGAGCCGCTTAAGGTTGCGGCGCCGATCCGGGAACGCGGGAGGGGGATGGGAGGCATCTGACAGATGGAAAGACCAGAAAGAGGATGTGTTTGCAGAGCTGTGTAGATTACGTTTTGCGCTTTGTTCAAAGATTACAAAGTTCTCTAAAAAAGCCATTGGTTTGTTAACGGTTCAAATACGTCACATCAGTTTGTTACTTGTTGAGGAAGGCTTGGCTCTTGACCCTTATTCCCTTACTTGTTTGGACTGTGCCCTGCAAGACCACATCGGTCATATGTCTTTCTGGATAAGGGCATCTATTGCATATTGCAAAAGTCTTAGGCCACCATTCGATCGCATTTACTACTGTGTTAAAAATGGATATAAAGGTATTACCTGATTGTTTTGTATATGGAAATTTGTATACAGTATTAAAAACTGAAAGAACAGTTTGTATAGCTTACAGTGGCAAGTATGGCAGCATCTGGGAGCTTCATAGGTATTCTAGTCCCGAAGAAGCTTGATCAGGAATAGCTTATGGTAGGGTAGCAGCTACGAAACCACTTTTTCAAAACGGGAATAGGCTGAAAAAGCTAAGACATGCTAAAGCTCACATAGATTGGAATGAAGACCAGTGGCAAATTTAAGTAGAAAATTTGTCAATGTTGTTATCAATTCATTACATATGGTCATTCTACCATTGCTAATGTAACAAATCCAATGGTGGCCAAAACATTTGCACAGTATTGTACGTCAGTACAAACAAAAGATCCAGAATCTTCTCTCTACTGCACCCCAGCGGTGGAATGGAAACTTGACACTGGTATTTCAAAAACGCGATTGAAGTTGTTTGTTTGTTATCAATAAGTTTTTTTTTGTTTTTGATGTACTAAGGCTGTACTTTAGTATGCTAGTAACAGTCTGCATGCTAAACTCAACAGAAAAATCCCATCCACAGTTCTGTAATTGCTAACCATATGCAAACCAGACTAACCTGGAGCAGCTCTGTTCAATTAGGAGGAGGTGCAATACCCAAAGCTGGGGGCAGACTTGGCGTTAGGCCTTTGGCCCGAAGCACCTGAAACCTATTAGAGAGCTTTGGAACGTTCCACAAGGTTCCAGCTCCGTGGTTAGAGGGCATCGTAAAAATCTTCTAATAGAGAGAGCGGGGCTAATCAGCAGCTAGTCCACTGACCCCAGGGGCCGGAACAAGGTGAAAGACAAGAAACCGCTAAACTGCTCTCACTAAAGCATCACAATGGTGACTTTCAGCCAAATATAAAAAAAAAAAAACATTCAGCCAAATATAGCTGACCAAGAGTCATAGAGTGTTCTAAATAAAGAAACCGGACCCAATCCAGATGGTCCACTAGGGTGCGTCTGAAGGTCTGATTTGTTAGCCATAAAGCAACTGTTAATAAAATTATGTATTAACATGTTAAAACCCCTTCAAATAAGTGAAAAACCATCATGCTGTACTGCATGCACTAAAACAGACCTGGCCCATGTGACCCAAGACGACAGTGGCCAGTGCTGTATCTTTCCTCAACCCAGTTTAACAGAGGCTCAAAACTGGGAATCAGTGATCTACCGACTGTGCCACTTTGTTTGGCACTTGCTACAACTTGCCCGACTCGTATGCCCTGTCCAGTTAAAAATAAAGAACTAGATGTCAGTCCAACAACAGCTCTTGCTTTAGATCTCTGTTAAAATCTGCTGTCTCATGTTTTTTTTCCAAATAATTCACTATGGGTCCTAAAAAGGTTAGTAATAACAGCCAACCAAAAGGAACAGTGAAAGCCTGATGGTGCATTAAATGAAAAAATAATAGCGACCATAACAACAATATTCATGTGTCTAATCTCACTGCTTTTTTTACTTATTTAATCAAATTCAATACAAAAATGAATATTAAAATATGTTATTTTTGTTTATAGATAACTAGATAAATAGATAGGTAGATAGACAGTAAGTACAACTCTATTAACGCATATAATACCGAGGTACGATAGGTCCATTTGTCTCATAATTTTATATTATATTCTTAATCATTTTATATTCTCTCTAAAGTACCATAACCTCTATATGATTACATGTTATTGTATGTATTACATTTTTGTAAAATAACTAAATGCATGTTTTGAGTTTATTTTTTCTACTCAGCCTCTGTGTATTTAAACCATTATTCTAAATGTATGTTTTAGGTAGCTTTAACTTTAATTCTTGGTCCTCCCAAGGTTTCTTGTTTATATTATTTAGGGAGTTTTATCTTGCCTCTGTTGCAGTAGGCTTGTTCAGTTAGGACTGTGGGTCAAGACAGTTGTAAAGCTGCTTTGGGAAAAGGCTCCGTTATAAAAAGCACTATAGAAATAAATTTGAATTGAGAGTGTCTCTGTGGTTTCCGTCTCGCCAGGGACTTCCGCCTGCCGAGCAAGGGGACATCCAAACATGTTTTAGTTTTAATATTTTGCAGAAAACACCCTAAATTCACTCAATATGTGCCTAATCCTTTAGTCAATGCACTGAAACCAATCATAATGAAATGATTCAAATCGCAATAAATGAAACCTTTTAATTTGTGAGTCGGCTGTTACATAACCATGCCATTGTCCCCTCTGACTCTCATAACTGTGGTCTGTCATTAAAAACACTACAGAAGTAAACAGGAGTGAGCTGGAAATGCGTTAATTGATCCTCTTAAATGCATGACACTGATTATTAGCCTGGTACTAATGAAAGATATCTGTGTGCATGTTTATGCCCGTGGTCCATATGCTTATTGTGCGTTGTCATGCGTGCTGCGTGCATGCATCTGTGTTTGTCATGTATCGTGTGACCGTGAGCCAGCCTGGGTGTATGCGTGTGGGTGTGTTTGTGTGTGTGTGTGTGTGTGTGTATGTGCTCTGCGGGTATGGCAGGCAGGAGTGGACAGATGGCTGGCCCTCTCCTCTCTCAGCTGCAGGAGAGAAGGGTGCAGTAGCTGCGCCTCTCCTGCGCTGTTGACCTTGCCATGGCCGTCCATGAGCCTGGCACTCGGCCGTCCCATCCGATCCACTCAACACACCTCATTATTAAGCATACACACACGCGCACACGTGCTAAATGTATGCAGAACACGGATACTGGAAATACAAGGTTCCAGTTCCTCGTGGGTCCTGGCATTATGGTGGCCATTAAACACATCTCCATTTGGATCTAACGGTTTTAATGGCTTGAGATACAGACCTGGCATGGCTACACATAGCGTTGTTGTGTTCTTGTCAGATTACTTGAGCTGGCTTTGAAACGGCGGATGAGACAGCAGGTATAGCCGAGCATTTTGCTGTCTTTTTCCACAAAGTCAGCTCGGGTGCGTCAAAAGTAATAATTCGTTGCACGGTATGTAATGTGCTGTGAAGTGAAATGAATGGTTTGTAATTACATTTTAACATTCTTAGCATTTTAACATTCTTATTCTTATGCTGCGGGGGTGAGATGGACTCGGAAATTGTGGGCGAGACCAGCCGAGACCAATGCGTCTGGCTGTGATAACGTTAATTTATAAACTGATTGTTTTTTTCTATTGATATTGAATATCAACAATAGTTACTTGGTTTTACTTTATTGTCTTTTAGTGGAGTAAACAAAACAACTAAATTAAAGGTATGCCCCTTTCAATGACTGCATTACATTGCCGTGAAAAAGGTCACTGAGCAAAATGGATGATGATCGGACATTACCATGGTCACTTGTTATTCCTCTGTAACATGAATATAAACTGTATTTTCACAAGAAAACTGCATGCAAACCATATGCAAATGAGATACCTCTGAAAACACAGCATCTAAAGCCTAAACTGTTACTGATATTGCACTTCACAATCATCAACCACCATCAAACTGTTCAAATACATGACACACATCACACACACACTGTAGGACCAAAATAGAAACTTGCAAAATGGGGTAAAAGCCTAACTAAACCTTACTCTCTGGTTGCACACAACCAAAAGGGAATTGGTCCACTGGAAAAAACACTAATTTCCAGAACAGTGCATACATTTTCATTGCACGTCTTTTCTTGGCTGAAAAAACAGTGACATAATGCCATAAATCAGTATTCATGGAAATGAATAGAAAATATGTAACTAAAACAGCAAAGTATGATGTAAATAATGTTTACGGCAGTTAAAATACATGTTACGTTGTATATTTATTTGACCACCTGTTTGTGGCTGCAACATCTGGAGTTATGAGACAGATCTTAATTTCCTGTTATAATGACTTATATTTGTGAGAGCGTTAACGTTGTTAAAGTGAACGGACATTGATCGGATGGTCAATAGCTGTAGAGGAAAGTGCATTAAAAGCATGTTTGTCCAAACCTTACTTTAAGGAGGCCAGAATCTAATTAGTATGAGCAAATATTTAGAATCTGAGACTGAGTACAGAATTAGAAAAAAATAAAGCTTTCCTAGTGCAAACCATTCCAAATCAATGGAAACTTGTAATGGATTTGATTATTTCCGTGATAACGTTTACACTTACGGCATTTAGCAGATGCTCTTATCCAGGCCGACTTACAACTGATTACAATCTTACATTTCAAGCAATCGTGGGTTAAGGGCCTTGCTTAAGGACCCAACTGTGGCAGGCTGATCAGAGGTGGGATTTGAACCGCTAGACTATGAGGTCCGCAGTCAAAACTTAACCGCTAGACTACCGCAGCCCAACGAATAAGAATGATAAAATGCTAAGAATGTTAAAATGTGATTACAAAACATTCATTTCACTTCACAGCACATCACATACCGTGCACCGAAATATTACCTCTGATGCACCCGAGCTGACTTTGTAGAAAAACACAGCAAAATGCTCAGCTATACCTGCTGTCTCATCCGCCGTTTCAAAGCCAGCTCAAGTAATCTGTCTGAATGACGTCTAGGTCTTGACCTTTTCTCTTTCCCTCTCCATTTGGGAGCAGCGGACAGAAAAAAAGAACTGCCAAACTCATCAAAGATGCCACGTAGGGAGCGAGACCCACTCAGAGTTAAGGGGTTTGGGACGAGGCCAGTCCTGCAGGTCCAACTTCCTCTCTAACCTTGGTCTTGGGCGGCTTTCAATTCAAATGTGTTGCTACTCTGTGACCCCTCACGCCACTCCCCCATGTGTGGCCATTTGGAAAGCCTAACATCACGAGTCCGTACTCAACTCTGAACATTCGGTTTGAGAACAAGAGGCGACATTAACGCTGCTAATGTAATGCACCCTCTTCGCCACCTACCATTAATAAAACATGGCAAAGTGGAAGCGCAGAGGAAGCACTTTCACCTCTGGTGGCCTGAGAGGAGAGCGAATAAAGTCACAGAGGTTAGGAAAGGAGTCAATTAAATGGAATAACTCTAGAAATATGGGCATTTTTTCTAGAGAAAGGATTATATTCAGTTCAGACAAAATACAGCACTCTGTCATAGGCCACCATTAGATTTGTTTGTAGTTATATTATAATGACCGTATTTAATTTTGTCTAATTAAGTCTCTTTATTAGAATACATCAGGAAAATACAGGAAACATGCAGGCAGTATTAAAACAAACAGTTTATATAAATTACAGTGGCAACCCGGAATGAGGTCCGACTAAAAACGTTGGCCTGCAGAAGTCGTTCTGTTTGTGTGTGTACACATATGATTGTGTCTTAATAAAAAGACTGAGACATAATTACATATGGTCATTAGACATTTGTTAAAAAAAGACGACCTAAGACTTTTGCACAGGGTTGTAAGTACTACTAAAATAAAATATTAAGAGCTTTCTGTCCCAAAATGTGCAACCAATTTTTAAAACGGTATTTTGAAGAAAAACCTTTGCTTTTTTTGCACATTATTTGAAGGGCGCCAATAAAACGCTGGATCTAAAGGTCTGGTACACATTTAGTGCATTTAGCTAGTACAGGGCAAGTGAAGGTTCCTGATCATGGTTCAAACATGTACTGATAGATCTGATTATTCTACAATGCTCACAAAAATTAGGAGATATTTCATTATGGGACTTTTCATTTTGAAATACCCCCTCGTTTTTGTGAGCAGTATGGAGGCGCCTGTTGTCTGGTAACGTGAGAAATACATACCCGACCCTCAACCCAAGGAGCACTGAGACTTTTGGTTACTGGTACGGGCAGGGACACGTGTCATTAAAATGCGGCGTCACAGTCGTTCTTTTTTTAATGCCAGAGGGCACAACCATTCATCGTGCTCCCATATACTATAAGTATATTAAATATTAAGTAGACATCGATTTACTGTGTATCATTACACCAATAATTACTGCTACTGTTAAGTCCACCTGCAGTAGCGGCCCATCACGGAGACAGGATCTGGTCAAAACTCTGTTTTTCAGTCTCAGTGAGTGATTAAAGTGTGAAATGACCAAGTCTTAGCGACCCCTGGGTCTAGGGCTGTCACGTGACCAGAGCAGAGTTGCTTTTACAATACAGAAGTGTGAGGAACTACTTTAAATATTGTTTTAAAAAAAACACTAGAGCATGAAATTGACCTTCAGATGCAGACGTGGCTTTAACAATGATCAAATTCTCATCTTTCAAAGGTTAAGATGGAGGCAGACGGTGGAAGACAAACGATAGGAGCAGAAAGAAAGCAGTCTGTGATCGTGCTGCATAGGTTAGGTTGTGTGGAGTGCAATTTGTGCCAGCGCACCACTTTTTAAATAATTGCCAATTAATAAAAGGCCCTCCATTCGTTGCGCAGTCTAGTGAGAATCCTTTATTAAGCAATTACACACCTTGCCGATCAATGACTTATATCAGTCAGCTGTTTAGGTGACTCTCTTTCCCCTCCCTCGTCCTCATTTTAAAAAAAAATAACCAGAATATGATTATATATAACAGAGATGGGATTTATTCCTAAATAAAGTCACTGGCATCACTGTCTTTGATATGCATTTTTACCAAGACGAGTGGTAACTGGGATAAACTGCATTGCTGTCTACATTTCCCAGACACCCTTTAGACTGACTGTATGCCATTGATTCTTAGGAAATTAGCTTTCACACTCTGCCATTTACACTGCAGGTGCTTTGCTTTAACATCCAAGTTCTTAAAATTCTAAATTATATAATCCTAAATTATCACAGGAAATAGAAATCCGTCTCGATGCCAGATGTAAACAGGTGGTCACCTAAACGACTGATCGAAACTGGTTCCACAAGCAGAGGCAGGAGTTTAGGTGGCAAAGTCCGGCACTTGTTTCTCTACCAAGTTTGCTTGTCCTTAGCTTGGCCTCTCGCTCCCTCTCGCAAGCCCCCCCCCACCCCCCTCTCTCTCACTGTCCCCAATATTCCTGTAATCCACGTATTCCTCAAATACAAATATATAATTATTCCTCTTCTTAATTTATTAACTGATCAAGTGGTCACTCTCTCTTATTATAGTTGGAGCCAATTCGCTTTTTTTGGCCTCGTTTCCTCAGATCTGGTGACTTGTTTCTCTAATGGGATCTGGCAACTATGATTCAGTCATGAGCTTTCTTATTTAGACCAGAGACTCGACTGATGTGTTTAGAGATGTTTGTAATCTATAACTACATAAACCGGTTCACATTCACTCGTTGAGTCTCTGGCTGCTCATTGGGCTGGTGTTCAGTGTTGTTCGGAATATATATCTAACAACACGTTTCTTCGTCAAGCTACACTATCAGGTCCATTATACCAACCGCTTAAGTGCTATGGCTCTCCTCTAGGCAGGGTCATGACAGTTCTGTGAAACAGAACAAGTCATTGTATGATCCACAGACAATACTATTCTGGAGATATTGCAGTCTTGAACTTGCCACGTCCTGTTTTATTGTATGAAGCATGCAATGTAATGTAGATGTAGACAGCAGAAGAGGGGAGGGGTGAAGCACGGCAGGCTGGAGAAAGAAGCAAATTTGATTAAAAACAGAAGGCAGGGACGAAGTACTGGGATTGAATCTCTCGTCTGTGCTCTTCCCGTATCTTTGCTTCGCCTCTCCTCTCGCTTGGTAGCAGCCCACGGTTGTGTCTCACACAGAGAGGCCAGCTGTACAGCAAATGTGCGCCCTGCTCTGCCCCCTATCCCACTCCTCCCTGCCACCTCCTGCCCATCCGTCCAGGCCCGTCCCTCATTGCGAGCTGCGGGCGGAAGTTTGGGCATGCGCTCGGCTTGGGCGCTCGCCACTTTCACCCCCTCCTATCTCGAAAAAAAAAAAAAAAAAAACCAGGAAAACACATCAAGCGACTGGCTGGAGGTGACCCTCCAAATCAGCTCTTCTAGACCGTTCGGTCAGAGCGCTTGTGAAAGTTTGCGTCTGCCCTTCAGAACGTGATTCATGCTTGGCACACGTCATTCGGAAGGGAGAAAAGGGCACCGGTGGAAAAAAGAGGGGTTTTTGGATGAGTTCGTGGGGGCGATTAGACCCTTTTCTTTTACACTGACAACCTCACATCAGGGCACCGAGAAGCAAGCAAGAGCTTTTGGACCAGCAGGGGCATGAGGAGGAAAAACGGGCTCCTATGGTGCGCTAAGGGTCAAGGTTCACGTCGTTGTCAGAAAACAGGGGGATTCAAAAGCGCTGCTGTGCTGTCGGATTCATTCCGGCTTATCTGTCAGTGAAAGACCTTCATGTGTATCTCTGGTTAGAGGAGAGTTTGACTTGTTTACCAGTTCTGAGGCCAAGATTCAGCAGGATTTGATCATCTTAGGCATGGAAATTATTGACAGAGCTTTAATTATTTCTACAGAGAGTTAGGCTTACAAGCGTATTGGAAATTAAACTAGATCTGTATTTCCTGAAGGAACAGCAACAGTGCCTGAAATGTGAGAATGTAGGTTTGTGTACCAGTACTTCTGGTCACGTGTGAGTCCTAATACATTATGCCACATGTTGTTTTGTGTTCCAATATTTCTGGCCACGTGACTTTCTGTCCCAGTACTTTGGACAGCATATGGAAATGTGTGCTAATACTTTAGGTCATTTGTGGCTTTGTGTACCAATACTTTTGGCCACATATGGGTTTGTGTCCTAATACTTTCGGCAAATACTTTTTTGCTACATGAATCTGGTAGTGTATATGTACAGTGTATCGTAGAGATGCTTTTCTTTGGGAGATTTTCACACTTTCTAGAATTTGTAGGTGGCATATAGTGAGTATCACAATTACTCTGACAGGCGTACTTGACTTGGCTGGAGCACTGACTCTGGCCATTGATTAGCTGATAAGATCCAAAGCACAGCAAGAATCTACTCCACGGCCTAATCTAGACGGTGCACCAGTAATTAAAGAGCTCGGAACGGATCGTTTTGCCCCTTCATTAATGAAACCTTCAGAAACCTCCATAAACTCATAAACGTGCTGTTATTTTTGTTATTGTCTAACATTGAAGCCTATACCTTGTTTCTGACCAAGACTATCTGTTTTCATCTCTGTAACATTGCAAAACGTTTTTTTTTTTTTTAGCATAAAAGGAAAAATCAATCTAGTTCATGCCTTTAGGACTGCAAGACTGCACGACTGCAATACTGTTCCCATTGCTCTAACATCTGAAACCCCTCATACCTGTAGATTTAAACCTCAACAGCCAGAGACTATTATTATTTAGGTAATTTAGTCATTTCGGACATAACATGTAGGCTGCCCATGTAGACTAGCTCTCTCTTTTCAGTTTTGGCCATTCCTCATCACGGTGTAATTCTTCATATGGTATTCACCCTTGACAGGTTCGATTAAATCCAACTAGGTTTTCTTTACTCTGGTTCATTGGAACAAGGGTAATTCAATGCACCAGACCCTTCAAATACACTTCTGATTTAAAAAAAAAAAAAAAAAAGGTCTGAAATGGTATCATTTTGCTGACACATTGCTAAGTAAGTACAAACTTTACCCACACAAAAAAATAAAATATGCAAACCATATGCAATTTAGTTTGTATTTCAAACTAATCTTACTTTATTGCATACTGTGCTACTGCAAGGTAAGTAATTGTTACAGTTGCATAGCAAAGACTCATTTGGCAGAAAGTATTATCAGTATTAAAAACCATTCAGGATAAAATTCATGGGTTATTTGATTGGTTTAACCTTTGTATAAAAGCAATACAGCCTCATGGTAAGATCATGGCTGTGATTATCTACGGCCTTTGGCTCGTTATTTGTGATGTTTCACTCTTTCCTCGGTTCTATTGCTTAAATATGTGTTCTATCAATCGTAAAGTGTACTTGAGTTTAGAACCGGAGCTACGTAAATAAAACATTATTATTCCAAACGACCCGGTTCTCCTTGTTTATTTTGTACCTTTCCACATTTGGTCTACAGACTTTGCATCTTAATAAATGTGCTAATGTCAGAGGAAAAAAGTGCCAGGTTAGGGCTGTGATCCAACAGTGTTGTGGTGTTTTGGTTGATCCTCGCAGCCTTAGAGAAAACACAACTGAAGTGTGGTCGCTAAGCCAATAAAGACCTCAGTAAACAGTTTCGCAAAACAAGGGCGCAGACGACAGTTCTGCTAGTGACCACGGACACTCGGAGAGGTATAAATCCCGCCACCCGTCTTTCTCCACCCCTCTCCGGTGGCTCATCGCGTGCCTTTAGTGGTGTGTTGACCATGCCAGCAAACTCCAAACTAAAGAGCGGCCAGCTGTCTTCTGGCTTGCTTCAAAATTGCTCCGTGGTCACTGGCAATCGCTTTTTTTCCCCTTCGTTTTTCCTACAGATGGACAGGAATGCCGCAATGAGTCCCTGATCGGAACGGCCAGCTGTACGGCGAATGTGCATGGACCCATCTGGACCTCCAGTACTGCCTCTTCACTCCCCAGGGCATGCAGAGCCTAGTGGCTCCGGCCAACACATCTCATTCCTCCCTAGCAACAAGATTAGGAGGTTCCCCACTTCCCCTTTCTACTCACATTCTGGACTATTAGCCAGAAAGCTGACCTTATCAACACCTCGCCACGCAATGTGATACGGCAAATAGTTCGGCAGCCTCCTATCAGATTATTCCCCGGGCGCATTCTAAAGTTTTTTCTTTCTATTTTCTGCCCTCGTCTATATATAGAGCTACCGGGGTGAACCGACATCCATAAAGCGAGGTGCACGAGGCCAAGCAACAGCACCCCTAAGAGCGGCGCGCCTGCTCCATTACCTACGCTAATAACGGCGACAGCTGAGCGGAGATGACCCCAAGCCTCTCGTTTCACCTCTCCTGTGCAGATGGCCATTAAAAGGAGAATGTGTCCCCTTTTTTCAAGGGAGAAGGCATTTGGAGCCTTTTCCAAATGAGGCCTCTGCTCCCGCCTCTTACCGCTTTGCTTTTCTGGCACATGCTGTCTGTGAGGTAATTACGATCCAGTCCAGATTTGCCACCGCCATCACCCACCCAAACTGTCAAAGAAGGACCCGGGCTTCAGCTGCACAGTCAGATGCCAGTCGATGCCAGTTGGACTCTGTCTTCTAGCCATTTTAAAATGGGAACATTGGTCTGATGTGGCCGCAGAGCGAGCGTTTTGCTGAACAGATCTCAAGATCAGTCTGTGTATTCCAAGGTTAAATTGAACTAAATTGAACTAGTCTCCAGCACTTTTTCTGTAGTATGGAAACTAACAGTACTTATTATTAGCTCTACATAGTATTAGTTATACATATACCTTTGACTGCTGACTACGGGCAGCTTATTAGTGTACCATAATACTGTAGCCTCATCCTCATAAAGCAGGTGCTAACAAGTCGTGTAGTTCTTACGTCTGGTCTCGAGACCGTAAACGAGCAGGATCGTCTCTGTCCCAAGCTAGGTCTCAGTCTCGGGGGGTAAGGTGGCCTCCAGAATTGCTGTCAATGTGCCTGAGGTAATGTTAATTCTAAAAGAAACGATTTTTCTATCGTTATTGAATGTTAACAATCCTTTCAAACAGAATAAATGAATTCTTTCCATCCATACCTAAATAAAATCTGCACTCAGATAGGCTAGCGGCAGAAAAACAAGTTAATGCTCGTCTCGTACAGTATACAATCAATGAACGCGTTTGCTTCCAAAAGTTAGGCTGTGTAAGTTTAGGCTATACGTTATTTAATGCTAGATTTTACAATACATGATGGAATGTAATACTTACTGATATGTAATATATATAAACAGTTATATTTTTATTACTATTGCAAGTGAATTGTTACAATTTTCTTTTGCTTGCATGATCAAAAAAATCTTAATTTGGTCACAGTCCCATCTCGGTCACTCCCGGTCTCAGTATTGACTTGGATTTGACGTGGCTTGGTTTTGACCTGTGTCTTGCGGTCTCGACTGTAACATGAAGCAAAACTAATAATGTAAAAAAAACAACAACTAGAAATCAGTTGATACTGAAATCTCAAAATGATCAGCACTCTTTGTGTGAGTGACTCAGTTACATGCCATATTAGTACTCGCTATGTTATTGATCAGCGTTTGTTCTTTGCCACAGTGCTTCAGCAGAATTCTAGTCCATTACTCCCAAACATACGTTGTTTAATATTTCACATATGTGGTGCCTTGATCACCTTTCAGCCCACTCTGACCTCATTAATGTGCTTTTCCAGATAACCTCACTGACCCAAGAAAATAGCCCAAGGCAACAAAACAAACATTTCCAATAAAACCACCCACTCACAATTCCACATATTATTTACCAACACAGCACAGACCCAGAGATTTGGCTTGCTGACTTGTAACACTACTATAGCAATGCTTTCCAGCTGAACTACAAATAAGCGATGTTTAACGTCCATTTGATGAACGTTCGTTGAACCCTTGAGGTGAACAGTCCACCTTACCTGCTTCGCTCCAACCGTCCACGTTTAATGCACTTATCCAAAGGGTCATACAACTAAACCGAGCAATTAAAGGCCCCGCTCAAGGGTCCAAACCTGGCAGCTTGGTGCAGTAACTCAAAACCTTCCAATTTTCAGTCAAGAGTTTTAAACCACAGCCTGACCCTCGAGCTAACTTCAAGCCAGCCAACTCTCTTCATAGCTTCAACAAAATAAACATGCACCAACTGTGATTTTTTTTTTCACCCGAGCAACTTATTTGGACGAGAGTCAATTAATTTATGCTTCATTTAATGATGTTAAATATGTTAAAATTCAATGATGATTGTTCCGTCATAAATAAGATCAGGTGTTCATATCCAAGTGTAGTGAGAATATTTGAATGGAAATGGTTGAAAAGTTTGGAAACGTGATATTTTTGAAACTCCGTTCGCGATCTTACCTAGCATATGGTTGGCCACATGAACTTGAATGTCCCATTCACTGTGAAAGACCATCTGGCACTTTATGCACTGGTACGTTTTCTTCTGAAAAGCGACCAAAGACAGTATAAGTAGACCAAACGTATCTACAAAACATATTATTTTGATTAATGGACAGCTATTAAAGGCACTGGAGAACCTCTGAGGAAAATACCTCTGGATTCTGGACAACTGAAACGTGTGTGAAGTGTCGCCTTACCTCTTCGCTTTGTGAAGGACTCACTCTCGACATTGGGGATCCTTGAGGTGTCCTAACCTGACCACCGCTGGCCTCCCCTGCTTGGTCCCTGTGCACTGTTTGGAGATGTGTCTGTAGCTCAGCCTCTGACTCGAACTTGACGTTGCAGCTGGAGCATCGCGTCTTAGCAACGGTGGATGATATTGATGAATTGGATGACGTGGAGTAGGCAGTACCCTTTCTTTTTACACCACAGGGACTCAGACTTTCCCCTTGGCACCAACCGGCGGCACTGGACGCAGGTGTTTGTGCCCCATGGTGCTGCTGCTGCTGCTTTCCGCCGTTGACGGTAGGACTGGAACTTTTGCTGGCGCTTACGCAGGTGGCGCACAGACCGTACGGCAGTCCGTTAATGTCCAGCTTGACCAGGTCCGACTTGGAGCGGAACTCCTTAAGACAGGACGCACACTTGAACAGCTTCTGGCTCTGGTGGGGCTGGTGGTGAGGGACAGTGGTGCGCCCGCTGGGGTGGTTTGTGGACATCGAGCCGGTTTTCTGCATGTGGAAGGTGCCGTGAATCTTGAGCTCCAAGGTAGACGTGACGGTCTGCATGCAGACCACGCAACGGAAGCCAGTCAGGGAGTTGCGCAAATCCGGATGCATCTGACAGTGCTCCAGGAAGTCTTCCTCGCTCTGAAGTGGCAACTTGCAAATACGACAGCTGCCAGTATCCAGGCTCTTGCTGTGAGTGACTTTATGCTCGGTGAGAGTGAGCAGAGAAGGAAAGCGTTCTCCACAAATGGGACACATGTAGTGTTTGACGGGTCCCAGGTGGGTTTGCATATGCTCTCGGAGCCCTGCCTCAGAGAAGAACGTTCTAGAGCAAACATTGCATTTGTGGTTTCCCTTTATTATTTCCGCCTTTTTCTTGTGCATGGCAGTCTCTCCTGGACGAATGTTGTGATCGCGAAGTTGGTGATTGGTCAGAAGAGACTCCATGGTATAGGACGCTCCACAGATGTCGCAGGTATACATGATCTCCGAGGACTCGACATCTTCTTCGCTTCCATCATGACTGTTGTGAGACTCCCCCGTACCGGCTCCCCCATGGCTATTTGTGAGGATGCCCTGTAGCTCCGCATCCTCTTTGGCAACGGAGTCACCACCACTTGTAGAGCCATTGGTGCCACAGTTCTGGGCCTTTCCCTCAAACACGCAGTGCTTGTCACGCAAGTGACGTTCCAGCAAGATAATGGCATGGAAAGCCTTGTTGCAAAAGCGGCAGTTGTACTTCTTGCTGTGGGTGGTAATGTGACACTGCAACTCCACTTCGGTGCCAAAGGATTCTCCGCAAAAGATGCAGCGGTGCACCCGGCCCTGGTTCTCCAGGTGACTGTGCTTGACATGCACTTGTAGGTCAGATTCGTGGCGGAAATCCCAGTTACAAGAAGTGCAGCGGTAGACTTTCTTTTCATTGCTGTGTTTGACCGCAAGGTGAAGCTGTGTTGAAACTTTAGAGTCAAACACCTCCTGGCAAAGGGTGCAGCGAAAGAATACAAAGGTGTGCATGTCGAGAAGATGCTTCTGCAAGTCATCTACGGAGGTAAACTGCTTGTCACAGCTCTCGCAGATGTAGTACGTGGAGGTGACCATAAAATGGACAGTAACGTGTTTCAGCAGTGAATCCTGGGTGGGAAAGTCTTTGTTACATTGTGGACAGGTGAGCTGTGGCAGCATGCCATCGAGGTGAGTCTTCAGGTGGGTCTGGAAAAGGTCTAGGCTGGTGTACTTTGCACCACACTGGTTGCAGATGAATTCACTGGTCGGGCGGGACGAAGTACTGCCATGTTTGAGAAGTGTCACCTGATCCACAGGGATCGACGAAGGAGGACTCAGTGCTCTATGGGTTCTCCTTCCATTATTGATGTAATTTAGTGCCAGGGGAATGTTCTTGTGATTCTCTTTGATGTGTTTGTTCAGTTTCAAAACACTGTTGAAGATTGGAGAGTTGGTACAGTAAGAGCAGGAATAGACCTCCATAATGGGATCCTTGGGGGTCACTGCAAGAGGGGAGTCGAACCGTAAGCTGCCAGAATCACAGTGGGTCTGTCGGACGTGTTCTTCCAGCGTGGCCTCAGTAAGAAATCCCATGAAACACTGGGGGCAGAAGAATGCATTGCTCTCTTTTGCCACTGGACTCGGAAACCCGTGCGAACAGCGGATGTGTTCCTGCAGGGCATTGAGATCGCCGAGTATCTCTGGACAAAAGTTGCACTGCAGCAGGGCATCGGACATACCAACAAGTAGACTCGAGGGGTCTTCAGCGTTGTGAACTTGTTTTAGATGCTCATTCAGGTTGAACAAAGACGGAAGCACCTCTAAGCAGAACTGGCAGGTATGAGCCTGCTCTGGTTTGTCCACGTGCATTGTCTTTAGATGAATCTGAAGGACTGCAAGACTGGAGAATACTTGTTTGTTGCAGTAAATGCAGCTGTACGCTAGCTTTGGCTGTTTGGCAGGTCGTCCACAAACGTCATTGGCATGCTGGGCGGCACGCTTTCTTCTTCCACGGGCCTTGGGCACAGTGGGAGCAGTCTCCACCATTGTTGAACTGTCAACCGAAAGGTTTGAGTCGGGAGTGGTGCTTGAAACAGATGTGTAACCCACGGTCAACAGTGAAGGGCTGTTGCTGTGATTGCTGGACTCTGGGAGTTGGTGAACGTCCATGTGGGCGTATAGGTCTTCCAAAGTGGGGAAGTGCTCAGAACACACAGTGCACATATGTCCCTTTCGGTCTCTTCCATGCGCTTGGTCAATATGGCTAAGCAGAGTACCCTCATCGCTAAATGGCTCATGGCAGTAAATGCACTGCAGTCCAGGCCCCACGCTCCCTTCTTCTGGGGGCGAACACTCCGGGTGGCACTCTGCAATGTGCTTCTGCAGCTCCTCCGGGACATCAAATCCTTCCTCACATCGGCTGCACTTGCGCGCCTCTTTGAGCTTCCACTCCTCCACTACAGAGACTGCCGTGCTTTGACCGTCCTTACCTCGTTCATGCACCTGCATGTGTCCGTGGAGGGAGCTCGAGGACAGGAAGCCTCGGCGACACACAGGGCATTTGTGGGGCTTGTTCGTCGCGTGGGTCTTCATGTGGATCTTCAGGTGGTCGCTGCGTGAGAAAGCCGAGTTGCACTCGCCACAGTGGTATTTCTTGTCACCGGTGTGGAGCTTGATGTGCCGGTCTCGGCTGCGCTTGTGCTTGAATAGGCGACTGCAGAAGGTACAGCTGAAAGGAAGCTTGTCGCTATGGCTCTGCTCGTGGCGCTTAAGGAAACTCAGGCGACTGAATGACTTGTCGCAGAACTGGCAGGGATAGGGCAAGCCAGGGCCTCCTTCGTCTTCGCCAAAATCATAATCGTGAACGGGAGACGTCTGGTCTTTGCTAGATGGCGAAGAGGCGGGCCATGAACAGGAAGGGTCATCTTCTAAATCAGCCCCATCTGTAAAGACAGAGAAGTTCACTGTTATCTAGGAATCTGTGAAGCTGAACTCCATGACCAAGAGAGTTATGGCAGAGATGGAAAACAATCATGGCCACTTTGGCACAATTTGGCCATTTTCACTTAGGAGTGTACTCACTTTTGTTGCTAGTGATTTAGACATTAATGGCTGTGTGTTGAGTTATTTTGAAAGTACACCAAATTACACTGTTATAAAAGCTGTGGACTGACTACTTCACATCAAGGTGTCACGTCTTCAGTGTTGTCCCATCAAAAGATATAATAAAATAGTTACAAAAATGTCAGGTTTGTACTCACTCGTGTGAGATACTGTAACTTAGTTAAATCAATATCTTTCAGTTACTACTGGTTACTACTCTCTACTGATGGAATGTTAAATCCACGATCCAAAAGCAAAGTAATCATTTTAGGTTAAGATTTTTTTCTTCCCATTTAAAGCGATAAGGAAAAAAACAATCACCTAGGAACCCCAAACTTCTCTCAAATACCTTTGATCATAAGTAATTACCACTCTCATAATGAATGTGGTCCAATGATAAAGTAATCATTTGTGTGTTCTTTTTTCTTCGCATTTAAACCTATTACACTTAACATTATAAGCTTAACATAGAAATTATTTTTTTCCCTTTGAACAACATGAAGTGTGTGACTTGTGACCAGTGTTAATCGAGAGCTGTTTGGTGATTCTAACTTTAGTATTTTTAAGCCACGTTAAGCGTTTTAGTCTCTCTCACGTTAGCTAGCTACACATTTACATTTATTGCATTTAGCAGACGTCCTTATCCAGAGCGACTTACAATTAATACAGTCTTACAATCCAAGCAATTGTGGATTAAAGACCTTGCTCAGGGATCCAACTATGGCAGAGGTGGGATTTGAACCCTGGACCTTCTGGTCCATAGTTCAGTGCCTTAAACTATGCCACCACAGTCCCAGACAGTGATAGCACCTTGCTAGCATAAACAGTACAGCCATGCCCTTTTCTCATTAGCAATGGAAAGACTAAAATTCAAGAATGACACAGTTGTAAATAAAAAAACAAGGATTTAAAACATATTTAACAACATTTTTCCACCCTATTAGAAGTAACACTAGGGATCGATAAGCAAAATCAGAAACAAGATAAATCAAATGAAATTGGTATCCAACCATAATAAAAAAAAAAAAAAACATATTATGAGCTTCGGCATTATCCATAAATGACAGCAGGTGTTCCTTCCAGAAACGTAAGAGACCAAGATCGAGGTGTATTTGTGTGTATTTCTGAGGTGAAATCCTGCAGCCATAGCAGCCTTTTGCAAACAATGCAGGCTTGAAAAAATGAGAGAGGTGGAGGGATATTCAATTACAATGACAAAGCAGATTCCGTCAAATCAAAAAGGGGAAATTAACCTCGCATGTGGCCATTTAATGGCAATACACACTGTGAAAGAAAAAGCCATTCCTGCCATTTCCATCTAGTCGAAGTCTGTGGGCGGGAGTTTGTTTAGAGGGGGGCCTGACACAGCCAAATGAATCTTTAACAACTGCCTTCACTGTTTCTTCAAAACGACCTGATTTATTCCAGTATGAGCACGCACATTCATACCACCCCTTACCAAGAATGCCAGGACCAGTGAGACATAATAACACGAAATGCCCTAGAGCTAAAATCCATCCTGGTGATAACGTGGCAGGTGCCGTTGGATTCCTGATATCAGGGTAAGGAGGTCTTACCGCCATGGTTGATCAAGGTACTGGAAAGATGGTTTGATGTGGCTGCACAGAACAGTTTATACAATATTTGTTTATTTTATTCCATTTACATCATTTAGCAGACGCCCTTATCAAGAACGGTTTACGATGGATTGTCTTACAATACAAACAATTGTGGATTAAGGACCTTGCTCAGGCACCTAACTGTGACAGAGGTGGGATTTGAACCCTGGACCTTCTGGTCCATAGTCCAGTACCTTAACCACTAGGCCACCACAGTCCCGTTATTAATTATTTGTTAGTTAATCTCAGAAATTGCCTTGCTTTGTGGGTTGTTCTCTTTCACTGTTTGACACGTGCACTACCACTGCACTCTGATTGAAAACTGACAGTAAACATCCTCCTTCGGTCTCGTTTAGAGTGACGAAGCTTAAACAAAAGCCTAATCCTGCTGAGGCAAATCTGAAAAGTGGAAAAACAAGGGGAGGCAGACCAGATTTATGAGATGTCCGTGGAGAAAAAACGCACTTCGGATATGCTGTCTTTGGGCCAACTTCTGGAGCACAGTCAGGTGTTTTTCTTTTCAAATCACCCCTCTGTCAGGATAACATGCCCTCGTAGTGCCAAGCCCGCAGTACCCAATCTTCAGGAAACAGATGGGGTCACAGGCTGACCCCCTGTTCCTCCAAGTGCTGAAAGAAGCACGCTTGCGGGTCAGCCTTGGAGCGTCCTCTTGACGGAAACCTCCCACCCTGGGAAACACGGCAACTTCACAATCTTAGCAGAGTAACAGGTTTTGACATGTTTTCTGTTTGTTTGATTCTAAGAGTGATCGATTGATTGTTTTATAATAGCTAGATCTACAACTTGGTGTCAGAGACGGATAAGTTTGAGGAAACGTCTCAAGTGACAAAACTGCTGTAGACGTAAATCTGACTTGACCTGACCTGAATGTGTGATACTGCCAAAAAAAAATGATAGATCGAAATTTTCTGGGATTTCGACAATAACGATTAATTTTTTTTCCTCAGTGTGTTTCTTGGCCCTGAAGTAGAGCTGGAAAATTAAACCAACATTTGGCAAAACCAGCATTTAGAAACTTTACCCAGCATAATCGTGCCTACGTCAGTTATTTTGGTTTCATTTAAATTCTGTTAGTACGTTTAAAAAAAAATCTATTAATACTTCCCCCACTCACCATATTTACGTAGTATCCCTGTAAAATCTACTACCCCCTGTGTACAGTGTTCCCTCGCCACTTCGCGGGTCACCTTTCGCGGACTCGGCGCATCGCAGGTTTTCAAAAAATATTAATGGAAAAAATATATCGCGGATTTTAGCGGAACTTTAACATTTAAAAAAAAAATCACAAAATTTAGAAGTATGTTAAAATATTCATTCTAACAATAAAGGAATGTTATAAATCAATAAAATATTAGGATTTACAGTAAATAGCGTATTTACTCAGCACATTTTCGGTTCTGGTACGTAACCCCCGCCATAAACCAGGGAACACTGTAGTCACATGACTAGAGAAAAATCATCCATACAAACATCCATTATTTTCAGCTTAATCCGCATGGGGTCGTGCTACTACGTGAGTTACTTTGCGGCAGCACGGTGGCTTGGTGGGTAGCACCGCTGCCTCGCAGGAAAAAGATCCCGGGTTCAATCCCAGGCTGGAGCGGCCTGGGTCCTCTCTGTGTGGAGTCTGCATGTCCACCTCGTGTCTGTGTGGGTTTACTCTAGGTACTCCGGTTTCCTCCCACAGTCCACAGACATGTGTTTAAGTTAATTGGTGTTTTTAAAGTGGCCAGTGCGTGTGTTCCCTACGATGGATTGGTGCCCCGTCTAGGGTTGTTCTTGCCCTTTTGCCCAGAGTTGCCAGGTGGGCACCGGATGGCCTGCAACCCCGTGTGGATTTGGAGGAAGATAATGGATGGATGGATTTACTTTGAATTGTTTGCAAACTGTTGTCTTTTGAACAACATCCATCTTTTCGAAACCAAACCAGTTCTTTAGTGAAGATTAGATCTAACAATGTAATGGCTGTGCGGCTGGTGCTGTCTGTATTTTGTCTCCTGGAGCTGTTTGTTTACTAACTTTTAATTTCAGTCATGTTCTTTTTGGTAGAACGCTAGCTTCACACGTGATTTCTTGAGGCATGTTTTTGAGTGTTTTTATGCAAAGTAAATGGCCATATAATTCATTATAATTCACATTTCATCCACAGGTCTAACAGCAACATGTTAAGCTCTGGGATCCATTAGACGGTAAGTGAACAGCCTATTCTCATAGTCGACATGTTGGATGTGGTGGAATTGTTCAGGAGTAAAGACTTTGTTATGGCCATTCGACTGGGTCGGTACATCTCCTAAACAACAAGGCTTGCGGGGTGCTCCCGGTCAGCAGTGGCGAGTACCTAGATATAAAAGGCACTCAGAGGAAGGAATCCTGCTGCAGCTAATCTACTTCCAGCTGTCCTTCTGGTCGGAAAACATACCCGCCCCAGAGTAGTGTGTGAACACCGGCCGAAGTGAGTAAGTGCAGCCTCTGGAGAAAAGAAGAATAAGAGAGAAGCTTGTTTTCCTCTTCTACTTGCTGTCTGGGTGGTTTTACCCCTCCCTTCACCCTGACGAGAAATGCCCAGGCCCAGGACAGCCTGAGTAAATATAAGCAAGGTCTGTCTATGCTTCACACACACACACACACACACACACACACACACGACAGCGGCCTATGTGTTGCTGCCAAAGGGGATGCTGTGCGGTGCAAACCTCCACCCCGCTGCTGAAGGGCTGGCTTTGTTGAACTGCCAAAGCCTTCCTGAACATCCCCTGGCTAACAGCCTGTCTCGGCCTTAGAGGAAGAGAGAAAAACCTCCATCTTAGGGCCTGATGCTGCTTTATGTTATATATTATTTCTATATCTTATCTTCTATATCTTATACCTTATATTTTAATAATATCTTATACTATTTTTTTGGCACAAGGTGCAGTCTATCTTCCTGAGCGGTACACCACATTTATTTTGTTCAGCATAAGGACAGCTGGAAACCCATTTGACATCTGTTTCAGCATATTTATTGGTATGAAAGCGCTTACGATATAAACAAATGGGTGCAGAAGAGGAGCACATGTTCAGTCGGTTACAGCGATTTCTTTTCACTTTGTGGGTTACAACACAACAAAGGAGATCAGATTGTAGGTTCAGAAACCAAAGTACGAATTGCGGCATATTATCTGTGTCCGATGTATTATCTATGTTAACATTTTAACCACTTTAATGATGCAAAAGCTGAAACGACCAAGTATGTCACTCATGTTGTTAAAAAACAACAGTAAAAAAAAGTCTTAAAACTGCACTGCATCATGTAGCATGGTAGGAGAGAGTACTGCACTCCAGGAAGTAAAAATGAGTGAACAAACTGCGGCAGGAGACAAAATACAGATACCACCAACTGAAGCGGCTGACGTTCACACTCGCAAAGAGGTGGTTTGGTTTTAAAATGCTTGCTCAATAGAGAAATCTGCAAACTATGTCAGAAATCAGTTGCTGTTAAAGACAACTTGATAATTAACTTTTTTTTATATTATTTTAAAATTTTAATTTAACTTTCATTTTTAATTTAATCTTTAACTTCAAATTTAACTTTGTGCAGAGTGTGAAGACTATGACAAACTACGGGAGCTAGCTGTCCACGTTTAAACCAGTCAAGGTAGCAGCACAAAAACACACACAGCACATCTTGGGAGGAATCATTCTGCAAAAAAGTGGCTCGCAACAAGAAAAAATAGATGGCAAGGCATAATGAATGACACAGTGAGAACTGAGGTGGTTGAAAGAGAAGGGTTTAAACAGCTTTTGAATACTTTAGACACTGGCAAGATATCGTCTAATTACGAGAATATCAAGATTACAAACAGTCATTGTGGGGCACGTATCCCAGAGATGACTGAATCCAAAATAAACAACCATTTTTGTCGCCATTAACTAATTTCTAGTTGAGCAAAACCATATTTACGTTTATTAGGTTATTATTTTGAAGACAATAATTAATAACCAGCCTTTAATAATATCTATCCATGCATCCGTTACCTTAATCCACACAGGGTCGCGGGTCAGCCAGTGTCCACCTGGTAGCTCTGGGCTCAAGGGCAGGGACAACCCTAGATGGAGGGTACGCACTAAGGGCCAGTTTAGATACACCAATTGAGCTAACACGCGTCTTTGGACTGTGAGAGGAAACCGAAGTAAACCCACGCAGACACGGGGAGGACATGCAGGACCCAGGTCACTGGTCCTCCACTCTGGGACCGAACCCAGGACTTTCTTGCTGTGAGTCAGCGGTCACATTTACTTGGCTTAAAAACTTTCCGTAAAAGAAATAGCATGAAAATAAGATAATGCACACTAGCAGGTTAAATAGACTCTGAGAGACCCAGCCTAAAAAAAAAATTTAAAAAATCCATTCTAAGTTCATATGAGTTCGCATTTCGATATGAGCACATTTACTTGTGAACTTCTGAACCGTAAGAATGATAAAATGAAACGAATGTCATTAAGCTAGCATGCTAAACACGTATCACGCTTGAACATCTGTAACCCGCCTGCAAGTTGAACCTCGTTCGGCCTGGAATCGAAGCTAGAATGTTGCTGTAGTGAAACGGTACGAAGAAAAAGAGAAGGAAAGATGTGGAAAAAGCGGCACCGAGAGAGCAGGGTGTTAGGGTGTGCTGTGAGAGAGCTAATGAGCATTTCCGTTTGCTAATTGCTACAATCTTCAGCTAAAAACTCCTCTAACTCCTGCTTCTGTGAAAGCACAGGTGAGAGAATCGTGATCGGTGCACCTGTCTGCTGTGAAAAACGACACCATATCTGGAAGTGTACAGTTGTGTGTGTGATGTGTGCGATATGGGGATTCATTACTTTTGTCACTGTTACTGCAGTTTACAATAATAAGTGCAAGTCTACACCATTAAACAGTAGCAGGTGCTCAGGTGTCAAATTCAAGCTCGTACCTGCTTCAGTGTAAAGGAACTTTGTCTTGAATCTGTCTTCCACAATCTTGCACTTTTTTTTTTGTTGGTACTATTCCTGTATAACAAATCCTGTTTTTGCGTATCAGGTCTGTGCAGCTTTGCGTACAAACCATATGTGTGCTTTTTATGTGCCAATCCTGTGCAAAGTATCCTGTTTTAAGCCTACGTGCGTTTATGTACTAATCCCATGCAAGAAATTCTATTTTGCCTATTAATCCAGTTTTGCGGACTCGTCCTATGGACTGTTTTGTACTAGAGATCAGGGTGCATTTGCTCGTCGTAACCCTTAAAAAAAATCAACGTTGCTCAACGCTGAATCTAACAACACATTTAATTATTCACGAAGAATACTGGTCAATCTCGGGCAACTTTATTTGACTTTTTACATGGTTATTCCTGTTGCTGTTTTCAGCCCTTAAATTATTGTTATTGTAAAGAGATTATGGACAGCCAACAAATGCTATTTCTCAGCTGTAGTTTTTAAAATTATACACCTTAAATTTTCAATTGCGTTACTGTACTTATTTTAATTATACGAATGATCTATACACATAATGGAATGGCTCACTAATGCTGTACAAAATGACAGTAGTTTTTTGTAGTAACCCCATGTTACCAATCCACTTGCGCAAATCGCATGCAGGTACTTTTGTGTACTTGGCTTATGATGTTGAGTGTACAAACCCTGGACAGATTGCTGTGCTAATCCTACACAATTATCCTCTATATCACGTTGTGCATTAGTACTATGCAGCAAATCTCCTTTATTCTATACTTCCTCTATGTAGTTTTGTGGACAAACTCTGTACAAAAAATGTACACAGTCCTTGCAGAGGCTCCCTTTTGTTGTGTGCAAATCCTATGCAAGGTTGTGTACTTGTATAATCCTGTGCAGCTGAGTGTACAGACCCTAGAAGGTTCAGTGAGCGACTCGTGCAAAACCTACCGTTTCTTACACTAAACGCATCCAGTCTCGTGGACAGGTGCGTGCTGTTTAATATTCATTTATGTTTTGTGAATTAGGATGCTGACCGAGAAGGATGTTGATGAGACATTACCATCGTCACATGGTAGTTTAGATACTTTGCACATAGTGTTTTACTTTAAACAATAATATTCATGTAAATACAATATAAAAAACACTTAATGCTGTACTTTACAATTCTGTAATTCTTCTCTTTCTATCTCATTCTTAACTTTAAACCTATTCCGGGAACGAAAAACAATGCTGAACGATACCGTGTTTCTTGTTGCCTTTCAAGTCTGCAATCCTCTTTTCTCTCAGGGGTTTGCCCGCACTAGTTTTCTGTCATTCTGTCATAAAGGGGTTGTATAGAAGACAGATTTTTGTTTCCTAGTACAGTTCTTCAGATCTCAAGCGTTAAAGGGAACAGGCATGCGCGCAACTGAATTAATTATTTTAAAGGTTTATATGTTAACCTTATGCATTTGCATGCACAAATTCCGTTTGGTGTAAATGGATTGGGTTAACCGTACAGTCGCGGCCGACTCTCGGTCACTTGATGGATCCTCGATCTCCACACATTTCTGTCTTTCATCGATGCGATCCATGAAGTGTTTCGGCAGGATAGCGGAGCAGTTTTGCCATTACTTTTTCCACCCCTCCACATTTATCCGGGTTTGGGACCGGCGTGCAGCTGTTTTTAGTTACACGGCTGACGTGTTTGCATGCACAAGTCAATGACAATTTAGAGACACCAATTAGCCTAACACACATTTTTGAATTGTGGGAGGAAACCGGAGTACCCGGAGTAAACCCACGCAGACGCGGGGAGGACATGCAGACTCCACACAGACCCAGGTCGCTCCACCCTGGGATTGAACCCAGGACCTTCTTGTTGGGAGGCAGCGGTGCTACCCCACGCTGTCCTTTTGTGGAATAGTCCTATGCAAAAAGCTTGTGTGTAGATTCCCTAATCAGCTGTGTGAATAAATTCAAGTTTGTTTTGTTTTTTAAAGGTACAGTACATTAATCTAAATAACCTCATGTGCTGGGTAGTTCTATTATATGTTATGATACTGAGACTAGGACCCAAAGATGCGTATAAAGGGTGTACGCGATGCAGGGAGACAAAAGGAAGGGAGAACTAAAAGGGCAGAACAAAAGGCTCTCCAATCTGCAAAAAGAATGAGCTGCTTCGGGGTGCGTCCTAAACAGGGCGACGCAGTGAGCCCCCGAAGCGCTAGGGGGCGAGCCGGAGAACCGATAGGGCTGTGTCCCAAATTGGGTAGCGCAGCCAAACGGAGCAAAACTCTGGGAAAGGAGGCAAAGCCCCGGGAAACCCTGACGATAAATCCCTAAAATGTCTACCGTACCTCAGGGGTTCCCCCCTTACCCATCCGTCGGCGGAAAATGCCCCGGGGTGTCACCAACCGACCGTACTGGCAGACAGCGCTAAGACGGCCCAATCACGATGACGAACATGCGTGACGACGTGGCAACGCAGCACGCTAAGACTCACGCTTAAATAATGAGTGTCCCAGGTGAACCTAATCACCTAGTTAATGACAAACCCTGGAAGGGCGACGGGGCAGGCGGGAAGCCGCGGTGAGTCTCCTAACATTATACAGAGGTTCTCCTGTTTGTCTACTAATCACACACAAAGTTTTGTGTTCTTATGAAATGCCGTCTTTTATATGAATCCCATGCAGTTGTGTGTACATCATCGGGGCAGATACTAATCCTCTGTAAAGAGTCTTCTGCTTTGTTTCTCAATCCTGAGCAGTTTTATGTACTAATCCTATTGAAAGCACCCAGTGTTGTTTACTATTTCATCCTGATCAATCCTGTTGTTTGTACGAATTCTACAGTTGCTGTACACTATGCAAAACCCCCTGTATTGTGTACTAATCATTCAAAGTTCAAAATTCCTAAGCAGCTTTGTGTATACATTATAATATACGTGTCATATGCAGTTTTGCATAAGTACATGCAATGATTAATTGTTTTAGTCCATAATGGAGGTGTTAGACTTATATTATCTTTTTTTTTGCTACCAGAAAATGCCATTCGTGTTGACGAATACACCTGTGAAAGAATGATGTAGGGTATATATGCGTTTTTACACATCTATTTTGCGATTCTAAGCGTATGATCATTGTGGGTCAGAACAATGCAGGGGTGTTCTCGCTCACTCTCTCTGTCTCCCTCCCTCTCTATCTAGCTCTTGGGCTCAGTAAATACAATATGGCTCTTTACACATTACTAAGAAATGTCAGGCCCCTGCTCACTCACACCGCTGATCAATCCAACGCCAGGGCTGCGCGTCTGTAGGTGTACATGTAAAGGAATGCATGACGGTGCCAGACTATCCCAGACTCAGGGTTTTTGTACAAAACAATACGTTTAATCGTGTCCCAAAGCCCGAATCGAGGCACTCGGTCAATGTCTCGTGCGCAGAGCCTGTGACTAGCCGGGAAGGTGAAGAAAAATGATGGAACAAGGCAGCAAATGTAGGGCAGTCACTCATCCTCTAACCTCGCCCGGCTTTATCTAGCAGAAGGGAACCCGGGGAGAATCCACCTGGACAAGACGAAGTAGTCCAGAGCTTGTCCAGCTATACAGAATGTAACTTCAGCCTCATTTCTCGATCCATTCATAAAGAGACACTTTGTATAGGTGTATTTATGCTACTTAAATGTAAATATCGTGGATTTTTTCACATGAAAACTACAATCTAGACAGCATCTAAAACCTAAGCGGTTATAGACATGCAAAGATATAATTCATAACAAAAAAATATAATCACGTTCTGCTATGACTAGGGGCATAAAAATCCGCTCTGTTCACTGACTATACAGTTTGATTTTCTCACCTTTATCGATTTTACATTACTAAAAGGCATTAGTGTTTCTTTCTTCATGGAGTGTAAACAGTGCACAGCAATCCATATTGTCCTGTAAATGTTTTTAAACAAACGACTTAAGCCCCCTTCCAATAAAAGGCATTTAATAGAAACAGAGATTTGCACCCAAAATGCTCAATTGTAGCTTCACGAAATGAAGAAGAAAGATTCAGAAGAATGATCATTTGACGTAATGTGTACCTTTCTTGTATAAATGTTTAAAAACAAATAGAGGGAACGAGCGAAGGAGCTTTAAATGTGTGGTGGCTGTTTATGGGCAAATGGTCCTGTTAATAGTTTTGAATCATTTTTAAGACATTTGTCGTTGAAACCGGATGGATCTGATGGTCATTATACAGTGCATTTAATTACAGTATAGATAGTAGACAATCTTATCCAGATCAAGACACAACTTTCGCTGTAAAATCCAAGCAATTGCGGGTCAAGGCCTTCACAGACATGAGAAGGGAGTGTTTTTCAGTACTTTCAGTTATATTTAAGGTACTCATAAAGACAAAGTCCATTCTAAAAGGTCTGTGTGACTCAACAGAAGATTATAGGTGCTTTCTGGCGTGTATAATCAGCATCTATGAGAGCTATGCACGTCTCTTTTCCCAGGGCAGATCAGTGCTGAGGAAGAAGGAACTGGCAAAGGAAAGGCAGCTGACTAGGGTCAGGTAAGAGCAAGCAAACAGGAAGTGAGCTCTGCCTGCGGCCTTGGCTGGACCTCTATCCCCTGTGGCCAGCCGGAGGGGATGACAATCTGTCCCCCTCTGTCCCTCAGCATGGTCAGCTTGGTACTACCCGCCAGGGCTCGCTTGCCCAGCGGGAGCAGTGTGTGGCCGGACAGCGGAGGTTTGAGGACGGCTTTGGCTCTAGTACGACTGAGATACGGGGACACAAACAAGAAAGAAAAGCAGATGGACAAACCAACGGTGGCTCTGCGAACATTTGTACCACTACTTTTATCTCTTAATCATTTTTAAAGACAAACTTGCCCCCAACGATGTCCTGTGAATGGATTTCTCATTACATTCTTATTACGTTCTTATGTTCCAGTATTACTTCTTTGAGGGTGTATTCACTACTGTATGGCCAGTGTACCCAGCAAGCTATGTTTTGGGCACTATGAGACTATTGTTTTATTATCATAATGCTTTTTCCAGTAGACATACAGTACTTTTTAGAGCTTACATGCAAAGCATCTCCTGGTCCTTTCAGAAAACAGTGGTACCAGCGTGACTTAAGTCATTGACCAGTGGAGATAAGAGCATGTGTCAGGTCACCCCTGGTGTGCTTGCTCTAAAACAGACCCAGCCCCCTTAACCAGGAGGATCTCTGAAACTGGCAAGAGTCAACACAGACATAGATCAACAGATGGTAACTGAACTCAAGCTTAAAAGCAAAATACTGACGACAGATAGCCGACCATCCAACCAGCAAGTGGAACAGTACTCCAAGAATGACGTTGACCGATCAGGGAATCGGTACATGAACTAGGAACTACTGTAAATAGGAACTTAAACTCCTACCCAGATGAACAGGCCAGCCATGGCATTAAGTACTGAAACCTATAAAACTGAAGTGCAGTCCCTGGTTCATAGAGACTGCCCTGTTCTTTTCTCAAGAGTTGTGAACATTGTTTACAACATGCCAAATAAGCAGTTACAACCCCCAAATCAGAAAAAGTTGTAGTAGACAGTATAGAAAATGCCAATACATAGAGTTTCTTAAATTTGCGCTGACTTTTATTCCACAGACAGTATACACCTGAGATGTTTTGTCTGCTCTGCTTTAGCTCAGTTGTAAATAAACATCCATTCCTGTAATGTGCCTGCAACACTTACCAAAAAAGTTGGAACTGGCAAGCATTTTGGCCCCGATGATACCAGGCGATGAAGTGTTCAGGTGATATTTGGTCCCATTCTTCCAGAAAACACATCTTAACATGTGCAACAGTACAGGATTGTCATTGCCGCATGTCAAAGTTTTCCGCACAGGACTGTAGGCAGACCAGTCCAGCCCCTGTACTCTTTTCTTCTGCAGCCATGTCTTTGTAATGGGTGCAGCATGTGGTTTTGTATGGCAATCCCTGGGAAGGATGTCGTCTTGTAGGCAGCTCATGTTGCTCCAGATGATACATTTTTACTGTGGTCGGGGGCACATGGGTTCCATTTCTGGAATATCAGGAATTGATTGTTCTGATCACAATACATGTTTACACTGTGTGATGGCCTCTGAGCCCACAGAAAAAAAACATAACGCAAGTTATACTACTTTATCTGTAATGGAATTCTGTATTGTAGCGCTTGCCATAGGTTTGCCAGAGTAATCCCTTGCTCTTGTGGTTATATCAGCTATTGATAAATGAAGCTTCTTGATGCAGTGCAATCTGAGTCCTCAGTTTAGGCTTGCACCCTTGCCCTGAAATTCCTCCAGATTCCTTAAATCACTTGATGATGTTATGAACTGTAGGTGGAGAAATATGCAAATTCATTTCTATCTTTCTTTAAGGAAGCTTGATTTAAATTTGATTAAATAATTTCTCATGTATTCATTGAAAAACTGGAGATCCTTTGCCTACCTTTGCTCCTGAAACACCCAGCCTTCCGTTGATACTGTTTTTGTACCAAATCATGATTAGTCATCTGTAAGTTATCACTAGACCTAAACTAGCCCCATTTTTTGTAACTGTGTTGCAGGCATGAACCAAATGAATGAAAGGATATTAACATATAAAATGATGTTGACCAGACCAAATGGGAAATATCTTGGGTACTGTCTGCAATGAAATAAAAGATAAACAGTGGTTTTATTCCCATTTCTATTTTGTGTGTCCCATTTTCTGACCTGGGTTTGTAAATCAGTGACCCTAAGACTAGACCTACTAAATGAGACTTGCATTGTACTGCAGTGGCAACATATCATCACTATAAGAAGCCAAATGTAAAGTAGTCACTGCTGTTCTCTGACGCACAAACCAAACGCTGATTAAAATGTTGAGCGGTGTGTAACAGCACCTGATTAGACATTTCAGGAAACTAGCATTCCTTCTCTACGATTAAATATTTATAGGCCAAGACAAAACTACCAAGCTGCAGTAACAGCCTAGATGCATACATCAAAAGGAAAGTAAAGAACGCACAATCCAGGTAAGGGCAAGACACAAAAGGAGGTCAAATTCCCTAAAGGAGGGTGACCCTTCACCCCTTTCTCTGATTATAACTGCCTTGTCCTGGGTCTGATATCGTCCTAGCATGTCACGTGAGAACAGAAAACGAATCGTACGAATGAGAGGGCAAGAGCAAAACAAGCAGCATCGAGGGAAGTGATGTAGAAACGATGAAAGTTGGAGAGGGAGAAAAAACAATGAGGAGGAAAAAAAATATTTTCTATATTGTTAGTCCAAGGTGGACCTTGTCTTTTCACGCATCCCTGTCTGAAATGTCAAGATTTCCAGCCCGAGTGGGAGGAAGAACCGACACTTTGCCAAGGTTGAACAAAAACTGCATTCATTAATAATTAGCCTTGACCAGGTGCAAACTAACCTCAATAATACAACAGAAAAAATGTACATACTGCCCATTCTCAGAGCCGTCTCTGACACGCACAGCATAAGTGTATCTTCTGGCATGAAAGGCTCGACGGGTGAGCAAATATCCATTTATTCAGACAAAAACAGACAAACTGTTTGAGTGGAAAGAGGGGAAAAGTGATTACTTACGTGGTAAGGTTCAATAAACACTGCTCTTGAGCTTGTTTTCTTAAGGCAGACTCGCCACTTAGATTGCAAAGCTATCTAGTCTAGTCAAGTCAAATGGCACGTTGTCTCAAAGCAACTTTACAATATTGTATGATCTTAAAAGGCCAGTCCCAAATTGAGCAAGCCTAGCGTGACAGTGGTACGGGGAAAAACTCCCTGAATGTAGAATGAAGAAACCTTGGGAGGGCCGAGAATTAAAAAGGGACCCATCCTCCTTGGGTGACCTAGATGTTCATTGCAGTAGTTAAGTTTGTATTAAAAGTAAAATTAAGCAAATAATAAAAAATTTGATCAAATAATGTAATAGCTATCTAAAAATATCCAATGTTCAATCTAGGATTCTGGGCGTCTTTGAGGATCTTATATGGATTTGTATTGATCTTATATAAGGTGTTTTGATTAAGTTATTCCTAATGGTCACACCACAGATGGTGTCCCAGGTTCAGGACGTGCCTCCATGTTGGACAAGATTTGAGTGTGGGTTGTAATCGCCAGTGTGGTCTTTCAACACCTAAAATACACAGCACACACACTATTGACTTCTCTAGATTGCCCCTAGATCAGAAGTAATAACTGGTTCAATTCATTATATAGACCAGCTATATCTGATAGACCGGTGATGAGGTGGTTGAGATACTGAATGTTGGAACTGGACAATGGACCAGAAGGTCGAGTGTTTAAACCCAAGCACTGTCAAACTGCCATGGTTGAGCCCTTGATCAAGACTCTTAAACTTGGATTGTCACCTTGATCACCTTGACCGACCAGTCTGCCAGGTGCCTTGTAGACGTCGCTGGTAACACCACTGCAGTCGTGTTTTATTCATTATTGAACAGAAGAGTTGAAGTGTAGCAGCCAAGTAACTACTTTTCGGAAAGTGTGCTGGGCGTAAAGCGTACGGTATGCTAAAGCTCACAAATATGAGAATGAAGACCAGTGGAAAAGAATATTATGTGAGTGACAAATCCAAGTTTGAAATGTGAGTCCAGTCTTTTACATTGTTTTATGGTCATGATACATTTGCTAAAACAACAATTCTAATAATGGCTTTTTCACAGTTGTATACATCATATGCAACAACTTACAACATCTTTTCAGCGTATTTATGGGTCAGCAGATTGGGTTGAGGGCCTTAAGTAAGGCCCCAAAAAGAGAGGAAGGAAGAGTCCTGATAAATTACATTTTGTTTAATTCTCTTTCAGATTTCAGGCCATATTACACTAGACTGATTACAGCCGTACCTTGAACTGACAGGTCCACCTGAATGACTTTAACCTCAAGAGGTCATGAGTTCACCCAGGGACCAAATCTTTCCAATATGTACTGTTTTTGTATCAATTAATTAACACACACTGGCTCACATTTTAGGACCAGTTCATGAATTCCATGGATCCAATCTGATCTGAAAAATAAGGAGGCATGTCCTCAAAACTGAGAAATGCCAGTAAACTTAGTATTAAAAGGTGCCTGATTTTGTACTTCCACCTATGAAGCTGCAGATGTTCTCCAGCTCTTCATTGCTCTCATCACAATAATACACTCCAGACGAATCACTATCATCATCCTCTAAATCCATCTCTCATTGTCCTTCAGTCCTTAAGAGAGCAGGACTAAAGAGAGAAAGGACAGATGGGTAGGTGGGATGATGGAAGGTTGAATGGGAAGCAGCGGGCTCGAGGTTTTACCTTTTCTGATCCATGGCATCCCCAGACACAATTACTGCCATGCTAATTACCTTACAGCTTGCTAATGGTGCACATATTATGACTTTCTGGCTATGGTATGGGCTCAGGTCTTAAGTGTGAAATGTTACAGTGGTGAGGATTAAAAACAGCGCCATACATCAGTCTTGGTGCAAGGATTTTTTTCAAAGGTTCTTGGGATAAATAACACTGTGGACTCATTTAGCCAAGGCGACATGACTCTAATATATGCAACAGCAGAGACAGAAGATCCTTCAGTTATGCTAATGTACAAGTACCTTCCTTCGATACAAGCTAACAACCAGGTTCAGTCAGGGCCAAAAGTCTGGTAACTTCAGAGAAATTTCATGGTTGGATCTTTGTGGATTTTTCCCGCAACAGGATGATGGCTTAAAACACACCTCTACAACAATTAGTTGGCAACAACTAATTAAAGACCACAGACGTTCAATGGGTGGTCATTTACTTTCCTCCACAGTCACTCGACCTTAACCCCATCAAGCATTTTTTAGGGGTGGAAGACACTTAACGCCAAAGAACCGCCAAGCATTACGTAATATTATAAGAAGAGGAACAGAGTAGAAGGCAAGCGATAGTTAAATGCATCCCAGACAAGGAGCGCAAGAGTGGAACGCTACCATTTACACAGCATCCACAGAAGCCTAAATTGTTATACATATCACTCCCTCCAGGAAACAGTGGAGGAAACAACATTGTGTGAATACGCCGTGGTTCACACACACACACACTGTGGAACCAAAATATAAACATTCAAGTTTGCATGAATGCACCTCGCTGGTTGCACAAAACCAAGAGGGAATGTGTCCACTGTGTGTCCATCAGCCTTGTGTAAGCAGAGTGCACACTTTTCCATTTTACATCTCATCTCTTCTTGTCAAACAAAACCATAATGTAGTGCCGGAGTTGCAGGTAGTTATTGCAAGGTATATCAATATTCATGGAAATAAATGAAAGAAAAATATGATCTACAAAACATATTAAGTATGACATGCATAATAATATAGTAAAACTACGTGTGCTGATATGACGTAGGACCCAAGGATGAGGGAGTGACGGAATCCCACGACGTATTATAATAATAATAATAATAGAAAAACTAAAAGGGGAAGAAGAGAGGAGCGAAAGGCTGCTGAACATAAAAAAACAAAAGGAAGAAATGGCGCGCCGCTGTCTTGCGTCCCGACTGGAACCAATGCGCGAACTCATCGCGAGGGGGTGCCAAAGCGCCAATGGGGTGGTTGTGCAGGGAGCACGATGGTGCGGTGATTTGGGACGTCTCCCAAGTGGCGAGGCACGGAGGTAGTCCGAACGGCAGAGGATGAGCGTGAGCTTGGGCGTGCATGTATCACGAGTGCAAATAAATTATGAATTGATCACGGACGGCACCGAAGCGCCAGGGGGCGAGTGTGAGCTCGGGCGCAAGTATAGCGCAAGTAAGTCAAACCGGAGCACGTCTCATTCAGGACGTGCAGCCGGCTGGAGTGAGGCTCGATAGATGCCAACGACGAGAGATGAGATGAGATGAGCGCACGTGTATGAAACGGGAGACACTCAATGTGCCCCTAAAACACTAAATACCTCAGGGGTTCACCCCATATGCGTCCATCAGCACTAATAGCCCGGGGACGTTACCAACTAACCCTAAAGATGCCAGTGGTCGGAGTGACATGTACTAAGAAACAACGCTAGAACCCACGCTTAAGTAATGGGGACAGCAGATATCAATCAGGTCCTAAATTAGTCTCCAGATATAAACCGCCTCACCGATTGCTCTGTAATGGCCACCGGCGAGGATGGCTGAATGCTCCAGGGCGAAAGGTAGGAACCCTAACAGTTCATAGTTGAAAGACAGACTTTTATTTCCTATCGTAAATGCTAAGACGTCGGTCGGATGGACGTTAAACGGAGCTTACCTGTATACCATTTGTAATAAAAAACCAGTGTGTTACATCTGAGATAAATGCTAAAAAGCATGTTCACTAGAGGCCTCATACTCACCCCCGTTGCATGTGCCGACTTTTGCTTTGATCAAAACATCTGCCTTGTGCTAAAAATATCCCCAACCTTTCATTTAAAAAAGAACATTTACTTTTAATGTTGCTGAGACCCGAGAGAGCCTGAAATACTAAATATTAGGGGAGAACCT
The DNA here is from genome assembly GCA_034779995.1 of Parotocinclus haroldoi. Taxonomy (NCBI): domain Eukaryota; kingdom Metazoa; phylum Chordata; class Actinopteri; order Siluriformes; family Loricariidae; genus Parotocinclus; species Parotocinclus haroldoi. Next base: position 35,956 of record JAUZST010070725.1, read on the forward strand.
GTGACTAAATTTGGACTGGACCCTTGAGTCATGTTCATAAGCCAGCATTTGTAGATTAAGATGCTTACACTTGAATTTGGCCGGTGTTAGTATTGAGTGGTTACACTTCACTCGGTAGGACTGGATGGAATGCTTGGGGTTGACATTGGTAGCTCAGTGATTTAGATTTTTAATTACTAGGGTTCCATTTGCAGATTTGTCGAGCCGCCATTATTATGCCCTTACACTCAAATGTGAGTCGGTCTGGTTAATGGTGGCTAAATATATTTTTAAATATATATTTATATACACTACTGTGCAAATATCAATTTACAATCAGATATACCGTTGCTTTAGAAACGATATAATGACTGAATATAATTATTTATAATAATTCTGTCTCTTCATTAGAATGCCACCAGAAAATACAGGACATTTGTATACAGTATTCCATTCATCCATTATCTTCAGCTTAATCCACATGGGGTTAAGGGTCAGCCGCTGCCCCACCCCACGCCCAACTCTGGATGCAAGAGCAGGAACAACCCAAGACCAGGCACCAATCCATCATAGGGCACACACGCAGTCACACACTAACGGGGGCCACCTTAGATTCACCAATTAGCCTAACAGCCATGTCTTTGGACTGTGGGAGGAAACCGGAGTACCCAGAGTAAACCCACACAGACATGAGGAGGACATGCAGACTCCACACAGAAAGGACCCAGGCCGCTCCACCCTGGGATTGAACCCGGGAGCTTCTTGCTGTGAGGCAGCGGTGATACTCACCGAGCCACCGTGCTAACAATCTTTTTTTTTTTTTTTTTCTTAAATAAAATCAAATGCTTCTTATTTTTAATCACATGATCATTTTGAAATATCCCCAAATCCTTGTGAGCTGTGTATTATAAACTGTCATACTTTGTGATAGTAAAGTCCATACTCCAGTGTAGTTCTAGATGATCATTTGTGAAGAAGCACTGGAAAAAAGTGTGCCTTGGTGTGGCAATCCAATTTACTTAGCTCATAACTAAACATGTCTAATTGAAATGACTGTAAAGCCTAGGAGTTTAGTCAAAGAGCTGCTAAAAATATAATCAAAAAACTTCAGTACATTTCTTAATAATTACGTTTTTAAACAAAACCACAGATCATAACAATAAACAGTGTAGATGCCAAGCTACTGTTTCTCAGGTCAAGAGAGCTGCGTGCTTTTGTTTACTTTTCATTAGGATAAAACCAGTATCCCATGCGTAATTCTCAGTTTGGGCATTGGGCATATTTTTCTGGTTTAGTTGTAGCCAATTTAATGGCTTCCAACCATCTGTATTTTTTCTTAAAGAACACAGGCATTATATGCTTCCTATAAGCTGTTATAATTCATCTATTTGCTTCTCTTTTAGTCCGTCTTTAGTGTTCCAGTATCCGCACGTCAGTTATTCCGTGCAAATGGTTTGTTGCTGGGTCTCTTGCCCCACACACATAGCTTTTTCTCCCTGAAATCACCCCATTGCCACATAAATGCAGCTGACCCAAAATAGCCTCTCTTGCACTTTGCAGAGTACGTAAGAGGTTCGGTGGGAGATGCTGAAGTCTCCATGACAACAGAAGTAACACTGAGAAGCTAGCAACCCACTTTGCTGATAATTTATTGAAAGATAGGCTTGTTTATAACAAATGTTTCAATAAAAAAAGGATTTCCATTTATTCAGTTCTGCCTATTCATTTTGAATTTGTTTCGTGGAAGCTGTTTTCAAAGGTGAATAATGTAAGAAATATCAGATCTGATGAAGAGACTGGGGAGCAATATTACTGGCCCGTGCTTTTCTAATTTACACAAGAAAAAATAATAAAATAATTCTGAAAGCTGAAAACTTTTGTCTTTTTCAGGAACCAAGATGATGACCAATAAGGCAACACTGTGGTATGTTCCCCTCTCACTTCAAAATGTGGACAAAATCATTGACGTCCCTCGCATTGAGGTAAGATCATGCTTATGCACATTTTCAGTGCAACCAGTAGAAATTCAGTCTAGATTTTACATATTTAAATTGTTGAGGATCATTTAAAGTCCATTTAAAATTTCTCTTAAAGAGAATATAAAATATGAAAAAGATATTTAACTGTATATTGGCAATGGAATAGTCTTTTCTCCAATTTGCACATGGCATTCCAAGAGCTATACAGTGGATTCTGGTTAATTGGACCACCGGTTAATGGGACCAGCTGTTTATTCGGACCAAATTCTAAAGTACCGAATCAAATCCTATTATATACATGTAATTTTATTCCACTTATTTGGTCCAAAATTCCACTTAATCGGACCAAAAACGTGTACAGTATGTAATATCTCTTTGTTTTTCCCCCGAGTTTCTCCCCAGCCCTCTACTGCCACCTACAGGTCTTTGTCTAACATTTCCATTTACTACAAAAAAAGAAGCCAAAAGTCACTTAGCCACTGCTAAAGCGGATCACATCACACTGGATAAGTTCTTCAAACGTTGACTATTATTTGGTAGAACTTGTTTTTTTACAGTATTATGCTTCGCATGCTGAGTATCTATACATTGTGTTGTAGATCGTTTCGAAAAACTTGTTTGCAAATTTATTTTACAATGAACAAAGTTGGAAAGCAACAGTAGTTCTTGTTTGTACGTTCGCTATACGTGTAAACGGTTTAATAAACATTTTGAATGTTTTATAGTCTTGTAACATAGGGCATGTTCGTTTAGTCGGACCAGCCGGTTATTAGGACCAAAACGATCTTGTCCGGATGTGATCCCATTAACCGGAATCGACTGTATTAATTTTCCAACTATACTAATCACTTAAAATGCACACCAAGTTATTCATTTTGATATAACGCTTCTTTACTGGAGGCACAAGGTCCTTTAAAGCAAAAGAAACTTTAAATCTAAATTTGAGCAGATAAACAGCCAGTGTAGCCTCGCTATGTGCTAGCATGACCTGCATAAATTCATTGTTAAAGAAGAGTTGAAATTGTGTTTGGTTAATAAAAAACATTCAAATTAAAATTCTCAATTCTCAAATTCTGTCTATAAATGCAAGCAAGATATCAGCAGATAACGTAATACATAACTTGGCTACGGTAATCAGGCTTTTGCCCTTTACCAATACAGCACTACATAATTGTTCTTAGAAATTACTTACTTTCGTAATTTTGAGTCTAAAATGAACGCTGACCGGACATTACTATAGTCGCTTATTAGTTCAGATACTTTGAACACGTATTTTATTTTAAACGGTAATATTAATTAAAAACAATACTTAAAAACAAATTTACTACTGTACTATACTTTAAACCTTTAAACATGAAATAGAGAGTATAACTATATATAACTGTATAACTGTTTCTTAATGACTTTCAAGATTGTAATTTTCTTTTCTGTCTGCAGGCGTTGGAAGGGTTCACTCATACTAGTTTTCTGTCTTTCAGAACCTTAGTTTAGCTATATATATATATATATATATATACAACAATGTTATAATTCTTAAGACTCTGGAGATTAAAACAAACTGATGTTGATCAGATGGACATGAAACGGCACATATATGTAGTGTAAATATTTTACATTTTACTATAGAACATAACTCAATGCAAAACAAATGCAAAAGCCTGATCATCTCTAACAAAATCTGTCTTCTGTATTTAATGATCACACAGTGCATTTACTGTTGATATTATATTCAAGACCATTGGCAAACCTGACAATAGTTATTTTACAAATTGTAAAAACCTTACCTCTCCGCTTGGAAGAACGGCAAGTCTGTGGTGAAACACAGCCATGCTTAATACAGTGTTTCACTACAGCTTCCTGCAGCTCCTTCATTTTCTTTTCTTCACGTTTGCACTGCTGCTGCCGGCTCTTCCTCACAGGCTTGCTGAGATGTTCCTCAAGGGAGAGCCGGCGGGATGCCTCATAAATCTGACTCTGGAGAGCCAGATCTGCCTCGAGAGTATGAAGCACCGATTCCTTAAAAGATAAGCACAACAGAACAAAGAAAACTGTATTAAAAGTAGGGTAGTCTCACATAAATCCTAAATGTTTGCAAATAGTCTCGAGTCTTCACTAAAGAATCTGACGTTCAATACAGGACATCATTACAGAAGACAGTCAGTCTGAAAGAACAGCACTGAAGATACATGCAGTAGATAATGTGTTTAAAGGAAAGAGGCCAAACAGATTGAAACAGCGTGTTAGCCTGTAGTTTGTACAGCAATTACAGCAAGGTCATAATCACAATATACGTGATGTGTTAAAAGTCACAGGACACATCGCAAAGGCTGCCAAAACCCTTGGTGAGGTTTCTTCGTCGAGAGCGGACTTTGGATGACCACTACGCAGCTCGTGGTCCATAGTCCCAGTTTCTTGGAACATGGCTATGAGGGATGCAACAGTGCTGTGTCAAATTGGTGGTCTTTCTGTTTTGGCAGTTGTTAAAGTCTACAACTATGATATGACAACTGTGTTCCCCAGACATCAAAACTGTCAGTTACATCTTCAGTTACCTGTGACTGGGCAAAAGTTTTGAACTTTCTATATTGGTAACTTTTGAACCACAAGAGATATTGCAAATCTGGTTGTGAGACAATTCTGTTCTTCATTGATATACTACATGACCACCTTCCCATTGGAAAAACTTGCACTTAATCCAATAGCACGGCTTTCAAGATAGTGGCCACGATAGTGGCCGGACATAGCCTGAATGATAGGCCCTCTCCTCCATTACTTGCTGGGGTATTCAAATAAATAATTTTCCCTTTTGTTTCTGAAATAAAAGGGTATCCTGTGACCTTTGATTCACCCTCTATATTAAGACATTCAGGTTGAAATACGGATTAACAATATAAATTGACAAACATTTTCAACTGACTAGCTTTGCTTAATGATAAGATCCATCAGCATTTCCATCAGTTGTTGCTTATTGGGATGCTTATTGTTGTAACATTGTTGTATATATATATATATTTCTACCAGACTATCATATATATATATATATATATATATATATATGCATGCGAGACAAGAGAAAACCAATTAGCAGAGAGTAACAACAGTTGGTTAAAAGAACTGTGTGGCTAGGCACGTAACAATTTTCAATACATATTCTTTAATTCTTTTTAATTCTCTCTTTTTTTAACCTGTTTTTTTTTAGCTTTTTTTAACCTCTTGTCTACCTCCTCTTGTTTGTACTCTAATGAGGATGCTGGAATCTCAATTTCCCCGAGGGAACACTCCCAAAGAGATCAATAAAGTTTATCCTTATCCTTATCCATTGTACCACCAGCACTTGATAACAGCTCTGATTTACATTTATGTCAACAGGGCTATGCAAAAGAACCGATATACAACAATATTTAATTTAGTTATACACAACATCAGTTTTAAGCTCAAAATGCACATTTTACAGAAAGAAAAATCACATTTTAAACTACAATATCCACCCCTTTTGGTGTTGCAGTAAAGGGTTTTGACTCCTCTCACATGTTATTGTGATGTAATGTATTAGGACAACTCAGTTATGTACATAAGTATAAGTACACCGTAACTTGTATTATTATGTTTTTATATTTTCAGTAAGCTATAATTGTGACCCAGGTATTGTGATGTGCATCGTATCCTTTTCAATCCATATCCTTAAATGTCAATACGTCATTTTGGGCTGGAACTATAATTGCTTGGTTAAGCGGAACATAATGGATGTATGGACTGCCTAGCATGTACATTTACATTTACAGTATTTAGCAGACGTCCTTATCCAGAGCAACTTACAAAAGTGCTTTAAGACATCAGTAACATCATCCATTCTTAATACTAAGGAATCTAAACAGGAATACACTTCTGAAACGGTAAAAGTTGTTTTTTTAAGAGAAAGAAAGACAGCTTTGCAACAGCCTTGAACTACATTATGTTAGCGAATGTAATAGCTATCCCAACTGAAATATCCCAACTAGCAGGGCATGCTAACCAAGTACATGCTAGCTAACATTCTATTTTGCCCCTTTGCTTTACACTGAACATTTACTGCATTTAGTGTTCAATTCTGTCTGCGTTAGCTATGTTAGAGCAGGGACTGTGGTGGCCTAGTGGTACTAGACTATGGACCAGGCGGTCCAGGGTTCAAATCCCACCTCTGCTACAGTAGGGTTCCTGACCAAGGTCCTTAACCCACAATTGCTTGGATTGTAAGACTGTATTAATTGTAAGTCGCTCTGGGTAAGAGCGTCTGCTAAATGCTGTAAATGTAAAAAGGACCCCTCAGTTCCCTACCCTGATGAATTTTGGTATTCAGATCAACTTATGAAGATGACTCACTTGATGGCAATATACATGATTAGTTTTAATTGCGCAATTATAGTTACATAGTTATTAAATATGAGATGATATTATATACAGTTATAGGATTGTTATAAGTATTGGGTCACAAGTCAGTAGTTAAATTTCTGACATAACTCCCGCCTTGCCCTAAAGCTTAAATTAATCTTTTAAGCTAATGCAAAACAAAATTACGCAGCATATTGATAGCACGTTTGATAGTGTGTTTTATAAAACAGCATACAGTCAAATTGGAATTATTAGTGACCTGTACCTCTCCGTCTTGAAGCAAGCCTTCATCCAGTTTAAAGGCTGCTCCAACACGTCGCCTGACCTGGGGAGGCTTCTCGTTCGGCAACAGTGGGTAGTCAGAGGGCAACTTTCCAGTAAGCTCCTGAGAAAACGACGTAGTTTCTTACCATATCCAAATAATCATTATCACAACAAACTTTGAAATTTGTTTCTTTAGATATAACCACTGAAACCAAATAAATAGTGTCTGACTAGTGTCTTTAATGCTTTCATTTCATTAGCAGATGTTTTCTATGTGTTGCAATAAATACACAAAGGGGTTTAAATGTGGACAGATCAAAAAGTATTTGGAGCAGGGCCTTTTTGTGAATGAGAATCACTCTGCCTAACATGTAAAGAACCATCTGTTTCCCAACTGCCCACTGCTGACTCGCTTTATTGGCTCCATTCAAAACAAAAGAATAGCCACCAAAAGCATACTAATGCACAATGACTGGTTTAATCATAGACTTCCTCAGAACAGCCTTTAGGAACCATATTAAGGTTAACTGTGTTAGCACTGCATTAAACATAACACATGTTCTAGTACAACATTTTTAGTACATGATTTTCAGTATCGTTATACATGTATATGTATATATATATATATATAAAACTCTCAGCCTCTCTGATGCAGAGTTTCTTCATCTCCAACAAACACAGCTCCAGTTTGTCCTCCAAAGCCTGGTGCTTAAGCCTCATGGCTCGTGTATGTGTGCTTAGGTCTTTCACAGGTGATGTAGGGCTGTCTGGACCTGCACATTTAAAGACGACAAAATTTGATCTGACTCATTAATTGTAATATAGATGATAGCAATGAATTGTCTGTTTTTACACTACCACTATTTTAGTAGGCCTGTACGCGTAATATTATTATAATACTGTAAACTCACTATTATGATAAACAACATCAATTTCAATGCAATCATATAAAAAACATATGTCCACATCAACACAAATATGGTTTTCGTTTTACAAATTTGATCAGAGAAGCTAATAATTGTAGTGGGGGCTGTAGGTGCTTTCCACAGGTTTGTTACAAAAAACAGCACAGATTTCCCATTAGTCTAATGTTCCACTTCAATGAAAAATGGTAAACCGTAAAAAAAAAGGCCTTTCGTGTTTCTTTGGAAGCTACCACCTGATTGTGGTCAATGTTGTTCAAGATGCTTTAGATGGTCTTCTTTTTATAACAACATTGCAAGTACAGTCGTGACCAAAAGTTTTGAGAATGGCAAAAATGTTGGTTTTCACAAAGTGTGCTGTCTCAGTTTTTTTAGAACATTTTGTCAGACGTTCATATGGTATAATAAAGTACAAGTTGTGTTACAGTGTTGACTTTGCTTCTTCAAGAAGAGGCATGTGGAGATGAACAATGCTTTCTCCATCGTGCTGGAAATAGCTTTCTTCATCTCCAAATTGCTCCTGGATCGTTAGAAGAAATTGCTTTTGGAGTTTTTGTTTTGTTTTGTTGTTGTTGGTTGTTTTGATACAATTTCTTATTATGGCAGAGGTCTTAGGCAAAATTTTAATCAACGCCCCTGAATGAGAAGCAACCCCACACATGAATGGTCTCAGGATGCTTCACTGTTGGTATGATACAGGACTCAGGGTGATGCTCGCCTTTCCTTCTCATTTTTCCAGATGTCTGAATAATTTTGCACCAGTCCTTTGCAGTCCAATCCTCATACTTCCTGCAGAATGTTAGTTTGTCCTCAAATGTTTTTTTATTTGCTTCTTTTCTGCCCTTCCTGATGCCAAGCCATCCTCCAAATGCCTTCGTCTCACACCTGCCCTCTGCCATTCTGAGCAAGCTCTTTAGGAGACGGTCCTGACGTTTGCATGATTTTCTTGGCCCCCTAAAGCCTTTTTTCACTGCAATCAAACCATTCTGCTTGAAGTTCTTGATGATTTGATAAATGGTTGATCGCGGTTCTATCTTACAAGCAGCAATGTCCTTGCCCTTTTGATGCACTGCAATGATAACTGCATGTGTTTCTTTGGTGGTAACCATGATTAACAGAGGAAAACTTAAAAGAACCATTAAAGCAATCAGTCTGCTATTCTAATCAGCAGGACAGAGTGATATCGGCTGTCTTGTCCCCATTTAACCTTTTCGTGTTATCGAGGCCATCATTTAAATTATGTTAATGTATGTAAATTATGACCTGCTAACAGAAATTTTAATGATGAACTTGATAACTCGAATGCTTGCTTCAATGGATCTTGTAAGTTTTCTTCTGTTAATCATGGTTATCACCAAAGAAACACATGCAGTTATCACTGAACTGCATCAAAAGGGCAAGGACATTGCTGCTTGTAAGATGGAGTGAGACTGGTTCTGAGATCCATGCTGAAGAAACATACCCACCCCATGCAAGAGTTCCTGGCAATACTGGGTAGGCCTTTCAGTGGCAGGCTGCTTCACCCCAAGTGTGTGAAGGAACGCTACCGTAGATTCTTCCTCCCTGCTGCTGTTAGCGCTTACAACATGCACTGTTCTCAACAGACCACGGACACACCCACCCAAAACACAACAGACCACCACATACCCCGTCACGGGGTCAGTAAAGTATCTGTAATTTACCTGTATAACGTATTTTAAGAGAGAATTTATTACTTTTTATATGTTTATATTTTTCTTCTGTTCATATATATATATTTCTCATACTGAGTGCCTTGCTATCCCTTCTGTAAAAATATGAATGCGATTCATTGCAAGTAATCTGATCACTTTTAACAATCTTGAGTTAATAGAAATTGTCACCACGAAAACTGAGACAGACAACGTAGCGAAACCCAAAATTTGTGCCATTCTCAAAACCTTTGGCCGCGATGGTGCTGTTGTTAAAGAAAAAATGATGCACAAACTTGATGAACACACAACTGCTCACTAAATAATGAAAACAAATAAGTATCAACCAACATTCAGTCCAGAGAAGCATCATGTACATAATGTAAATATTATATATTTTTAACGAGTGCACTTTTCCTTAGTCCTTGAAATAACAAACAGACACACTATAAAATGGTTATTAACAATGAAATGCTCCATGGTTCTGTTGGAATCTACACACTGGAATGGTACAGTTCTGTTTACAGTTGCAGTTGATTCTGATGCTGAGCTCGCTTTGAATTTGTGCTTACCGGAATTAAGGATGATCCCACTGTCCGAGTCACTGATTTCTTCTTTATAGTCCATGTCTTTGTGCTTATTGCGTTGAGTTTTAGCCAGGTCCAGGTTTTCTGTTAAAATGAAACAGTAGTTAACATTTCACCTCTTGTTTTTACCACTTGTACCTGTGTCTTCATATGGATCTGATAAAGAACGTGTTATTTGTCAGGCAAAACTGGGGCATGTGCTATGTAAAGTTCCCCGTGCTTAGGCAAATGCCTGCTTAGCAACACTGGCCTCTCAGCAGCACCTACGCAACTAAGGCCGGAGAAAGTGAAACTGGTCTTTTTCAGCTGATCTACAAACTCTTTAGTCCAAATGAACCAAGCACCTCCTCCACTGCTTTAATGTCCCACAGCACAATAGAAGCCCACCCCATGGCGGACCGTGCACATGTGCCGAGGCTTATTCTCCATCCAGCGCCATGGAGACCTGGGCCACCGATTGTGTGTGTCTGTGTGTGTGCACGTGCTAATGTGGGAATGGAGTGTGTGTGAGTGACCGTGTTTTGGAAACTCAGCACCCCAAAGGAAAACAGATGGTCACAGGGATGCTCCCCCTTCCACCAGCCTGCACCTGTTACCACCACCCCTCTCCACACACACCCTCGCCACCACAAAAAAAAATTTCATCTCCCCTTTCATCTGAAGTGTAGAACAATGTCTAAGTGTTGGCTCTGCCCCAGGGTAGGGCTTCTATTATTCCTATTAGAGCAGCTCTTATTTCAAGGTGCACATCAGGCATCTATAGCAAAGCTATGCCAGAAACATAATCAGACAAGATTATCCACCAGCTTTGAGCCTGATTAAATTTCAGTATCTACCTCATACACTCACATGTCTAGAAGGCTGTTGACTAACTCATTAGAATAAATAAAAGACCTTTTCATACCGAGGAGAGACGATTACTCTGTCTCATGACCAGGCAAAACGAGGCCACACAAAACCAGGCTCAAAACAACTTCCCTTTCCCGAAAAACAAATGAGTAGGACACTAACATTCCACCGAGACCAGATTTTCCCGTCATGTTTATTCTGTCTGTAGATCATTATCATTGCTTCTTCCTGAACGGCGAGATCTGCCAATATGTTTCACAGGATGCCGTTGTTGAGTCCCTGATGACTCAATGCTCGTTCAGGCTCATAACTCATACAGACACATTAAGCTTTGCAAAGAAATCATATAAGCAGCTCGTCCTATTATAACTCCCTCGACTTAAAGCCCTGTACCAACACGGCAATTCTGCTGCGAGGACGATTGTGTATAGCTTACGCCCCAGCCTAAGAATGCAGGGTCTGCAGTTTCTTGCTCATGTTTAAAAACCACGCACAAACAGGGCCAGTGCAACAAAGTACGCCTTATTCAGAGCCTCCGAAATCGCATAGATAAGCATTCTGGCCTCACAAGTCATGCATTCACACACCACTCCACCCTGGAATATGATTTAATGTAACATAGATTAGAACACTAATTGCCCTAAATGAGTAATCAGGATATACCATTACTGACAATGATCTGCTGCTCTGAGGCAAAATGCTATTACTTGTAGTGACCCACCCAGCCTTATAGCACACAGACACATGACACAGATGCATCACAGGAAAAGGCTGTTTATGGAGTCAGCAATTAAAATGGAAAGCCGACGCCGTCTCTTCACCATGCTATGCTCGTGGATCCGTGATCTATTGGAACGTCTCCAAAGCCATATTCATTACCACTGTGGCTAAGGCTTGGAATTCCCAAAGTGGCCTAAATGTTGGAAACTCTGAGGGGAGACTTGAACCTGGACCAACATGTACGCACAGCCTGTAATTAAATTGATGCTGAAGCGTGTAGATGCTGATTTGGCGTTAGAGGCTAAATGACTTTACAGCCTGACTTATTTCTGTGTCTGGTGAAAATTCCCAAACCATTTAGACCAAGGATATTAATGCACTGCATTTCTTATATTCAGTTCAATGCTAAGCTCGTATTTTCTTACCCAGTACTGATTTACATCTTACTAAAATCACATCACACAACAAAGCCAGTGAAGTTACAAAGACTAAATGTATGCTCTAGTCCACCATGTAAAAAACAATGTGCGTTTCTTTCATTTGTTTGCCTGAGTGAAAGAAATCTGTTGGCACCCCTTAATAATATCTACAAACCTGTTATTAACATAATAGTAGAATAGTAGTAGGGAGTGTATCAGGTGTAATCAACAGGAATTGGGAAGGCAGTTACCTAGGCAAGGTAATGAATGTAACATCTGCTCCAGTGATCCCCTTATTCAGCATATGCAGTGGCTGGACCTTCACATTTATGAGAAAATCAAAAATGTAAACTATTTGTCCCATTATAGTCACAACTGTCCTTTAATAGTTATTGCATTTTTGTATATTGCCTTAGTTTTGTAAAAGCTATTACAGAACTTCAAAACAT
>JAUZST010070736.1:0-21845 GCA_034779995.1 Parotocinclus haroldoi
AGGCTATGTTTATTTACTTCTGTCTTGCACGTTACTATATGTAATGTGCATTTTAATCAACCGTTTCTGATCATTGAATGTATTTTCTGAAAAGGCAGAGATAGTAATCATGGTATGTGAGACATTCTAAGGTTAGTGAAGTAATCTGTCATGGCAAGACTAATCACACACTTCAGTCATTTATTTACTAAATAGGTTCCCAGCTTCTGTATTTGTAATGAATATTTCGAAGGTTGCACTTTAATAACTTGGGAGGTTGAGCCAAGCTGATTCTGAGCTTAGAGGTTAGCAAGCTTAGCACGGAGATGGCGCATGCTTCAGGACGTGTTGGATCTGGTTACAGTCGGTGTAAAGGGTAGTATCTTCTCTGCGTGCCAAGTGTGTTCTTGTTTGGTCATTTTTCCACTGCCGTCTAGGTTATTATAATATAATACAACACAACCATAACCATGAATAGCATTACCTTTAGTTCAATTAGTTCTATGATCTCCAGCCTCTTTGAGGTTATAGCAAGGACTTATTCAAGCTGACCTGGGTGCTGGGACAGTAGATGCAGGCTGGGAAAATGGCTTTTGCAGTTATGGGCTTGTGCCGACACACACAGAGATTTATTGTTGAACAGATGAACACTTCCCTATTTTGTGATGTTTAGATAATCTGAGAAAGCCATCAGTTTCATGACTTTAACTTACTACCCACACACCCTCCACCCTCTGTGTGCGTGCATGCCTTATATATATGCTCTGCTAGCAATATACACTAACAGTACACTTTATTAGGTACACATCCTTTTTCTACACTCACTGTTCATTTTACCAGTTCCATTTACCATACAGAAGCACTTTGTACTTCGACAATCACAGTCTGTAGTCCCTTGGTTTCTCTACATATTTTGTTACTCCTCTTTACTCTTTTCTCTAATAGTTAGGGCTCCCACTGGACCACCACATGTCAGGTCCTATTTGGGTAGTGGATCATTCTCAGAACTGCAGTGACACGGACATGGAGGTTATTGACATGTTAGAGTGTGCTGTCCTGGTATGAGTGGATCAGACACAGCAGTGCTGCTGCAGCTTTTAAACACCTCAGTGTCGTTGATGGATTTAAAATGGTCCACCGACCAAAATTTCTATCCACCAGCATTCTGTAGACAGCATCCAGTCAGCACTGATGGAGTAGAGGATGACTAACAGAAGAGCTGCTGTCTCTGACTTGACACCTACAAGGTGAAGCAATCTGATATATATGTCTAATAGTGAGCACCATGAGTGAACATTGCATTTTAAAACTAATTTACTCCTCCATGATGACATCACGGAGCTGGTGTAGGTTAGAGACTTTGCGCTTCACCACAGATGCTCCGTAGGATTTAGGTCTGCAGACATTCTTGACCTATACCATCTGTTTCTTTAACAAAGGAAGCGGCCATCTTGGAGGTGCTTTTGGGGTTGTCATCATGTTGGAATACTGCCCTGCGGCCCAGTTTGTCAGTGAGAGAAGGGGATCGTGCTCTGTTTCAGTATATCACAGTACTTGTTGGCATTCACGGTTCCCCCGATAAACTAACCTCAAGCCATGCAGCCCCAAACCATGACATTCCCACCACCATGCTTGACTGTAGGACTGCAAGACACATCGGTCTTCTTTACTCCTCACCTGACTGCCGCCACAAACACACACACACACACATACACACACACAAACACACATATACAAGTGTCACCATCTAAACCAAATAAGTTCATTTGGTCTCATCAGACCACAGGACATGGTTAAAACAATCCATGTCCTTAGTCTGCTTGTGTTCAGCAAACTGTTTGTGATCTTTCTTGTGCATCATCTTTAGAAGACGTTTCCTTCTGGTACGACAGCCATGCAGACCAGTTTGATACAGTGTGCAAACCCCAGCAACAGTGCTAGCAGCACTCCTACGTCTATTATCAAAAGCCAACCTCTGGATATGATGCTGATCATGTGCACTCAACTTATTTAGTCATCATAGTAAGGCCTTTTCTGATTGGAACCTGTTCAGTTAAACCGCTTTATGCTCTCTGCCATCGTAATGAAGATCACTTTCAGGGTGCTAGCAAGCTTCTTAGGTCTAGGCAATCTTTGCTGTAAATTGTTCATTTGTGCTTGTTCAGTTTAGGGCAGTGTACAGTGTTTAGGACAATAAGTGCAAATAAAGAATAAATCCCTTGTTGTCGCTGTGTTATGCATTTCCTGGAGAGAGAGACCTGTATTACATGTTTAAGCTTCGAAGGCTGTGTAAAATGATAGCGTTCCACTTGTTTCCAGCTGCACCGCTGACATTTTTCTTTATCCGTGTTCGATTTCTGTTCATGTAGTTTTCTTGTGAAAACTACTACAGTAGCCTAAAAGACTTTGATAACATCTAATTGGTCAATGACCTATTTCGCAGAAGGTAATGCGGTGCATAACTGGTATTGCAAGTATGAGCTTTGAATATGTACGTATGTCACTTCATAAACTACAAAGGAGGGGGATAAACGCACAAGAATGTGTGCCTGCAACAACTGTGATTTTATAACCGATAATAACTAAGCTGTTGCACAATATTTTGAAAGTAAAAGTTTTGTTTGTGAGATGATTACTTAATAATAATTACTAAGTCCACTTCAATCCTCAAATTTGAACTTATTTTGAAAGCATTAATGCAGAGATTGAATGCCAAAGATATTCTTGGTAAAGAGCTGTGATGATATAAAGTCCCCAGAGTTTCTTGTGAACACTAAGCATGAAAAATAAATCCACTTCTTTCAGGGTGCAGGCTCAGTTGAACATGGAATAAATATAATGTACTTGCTTGATGAAGTACTTCTCCAAGAATTCTGGAGATAAATGCTGTAAATATAGTGCAGGAATGTATTCTGTGTATCATGGTGTATATATTTACATTTTACAATTTAGTTCATGTTCGTGTAAACAATTACTATAAATGCATTCTTTATATACAGTAAATTTACTGAATTCGTACGTAAAACACCTAGGCCACCTAATGACGTTGGGTCACAGTTTGAGTCTCCTCATAATATTTAGGGAGTTTTTCCAGGCTTGCTCTGTTAGGACTTTGAGTCTGGATAATAGAATATTGTGAGGCTCCTGTGAGACAGTGCTTCATTGTAAAGAAAAAAAAAAATTAATAAGAGTACTATAGAAATTAATATGAATCCTGGAGCAGATATCAGTTCATCCTTGCAGGCTTCCTTTTAAAAATGTCAAAGTTAACTACTCATTCGGTACCATGCGAGACCTATTAAACCAATTCTTGGGCTGGACTTGACCCCCAGGCTGCGTGTTTGACACCGGTGAGATTTAAAATCCTGCTAAGATCCAGACTAATTCTTACCCTTCACACTTTCACACGAGAATCCCATTTAGACAGTTACACACAACGGGCACGTTCATACATGGAACGGAGCTAATAATAACTGCTATTTTAGTACCTCCACTTGACACGATGTCAGTCAAAAGAAAAGAAAAGGCAAGAAGAAGGTGGCTTGTTGAGGAAAATGTGAACAGGTATTTATAGAGCAATGTTCGAAGCGTGGGGGTGGAGGCAGAGCAGAGCCTGTCCTGCCTCTCTTCTCCCTTTTTGTGCAGACTCGTCTGGGATACCCTGCAGGTGAAGGTGGCTTAGATAATATCATAGTTACTACTCACAGAACCTGTTTGGGTTAATTTGAGGGGGAAAAAAAAGAAAGGGGGAGGGGGAACATCAACAAAGGGATGCGTGCAAACAGCACAAGGAACTCCCTTCAGGTGAGTGCGTGGAAACATGGGCTTTGCACGAAACATGCGTAGAAACGGCCCAGCAACGCACGCTCCGGCGTCTGTGTTTCAAATCAAAACAAGAGTTAGTCACGGGGCATGCTTTGTTTTGTAACAACGTTTGGATTTGTGATGATTATTGTGATGACGAGCATTAAACCAGCCACTATTATATCAGTCCTGCTGTTGTTTTTTTTTATTAATCTAGGGCAGGTTTTAGCTCGCTCCCTACAGCCCTTTATCTACTTTCCATTTTCTTTGTGTTCTTATTATCGATTTTCCTGTCTAAAAGGCTCAGACTTTCCCCCCCTTCCTTAGTTTCTTTAAGAGCCATGCTCAGGATTTCACACACAGCACAGAAAAGCTGGATTCCTCAGTGACCAATGTGAAACGAAAAATACTTGTTTATCACTTTCAGGAGAAGGCAAAGTGGACACGGAGAGGGTGACTGGTTGTGTAAACAGAACTCCCAGGTGGTCCTGAGAGGAGTGAGTGCTGCAAATCTCAGGAGGAGAATGAATAAAGGTCTGATCAGTGGCAGCCCACTCTCCCAAACCCAATCATAACTGACATGCCAGTTTAATGGTATTTATTTCCATGCCACTTGCTAAGTGCACTGCTTTTCGTCTATGGCCTCTGTATGGGGAGATTTAGCACATGTTTATGTCCTCTTGCGCATGTGTGAGTATGTCCTTTCCCCTTAGAGTTTACATATTTCAGGTTCGCATGTGCGCCCTGGGGAGACATTGTTAGAAAGTGCCTCGTTCTGTTATGATAGGAAAAGTTATGGGACATTCATCATACAGCTGCTATATACACACATGCGACGGCAGCAAATTAACAGACTCTTTAGCTGCCATAAGTAGCAAATTTACACCTTCTTGCCATCTCCTCTTCCAACGTTGACTGGATTTTGATAAACCTTGTGTAAAACCCGTGTTTGCACTGGCTTCTCTATTAGGTTCACCTGTTTAACTGCTTGTTTCATCACATCCAATCACATGACAGGAACTCAATGCTTTTAAGGATGTAGACATGCTTAGGACAATTTTCTGAGAACCAATTTGAGCATCGGAATGTAAAAGGAAAGGTGATTTTGAACGTGGCAGCATTGTTGATGCACAATGGACTGGTCAGAGTATTTCAGAAACTGCTGATCTAATAGGATATACAACGATAGGAAGGAAATGTCCAATGAGCGGCAGTTCTGTTGTAGAACTGCCTTGTTAATCCAAAGGTCAGAGGAGAATGGCCAGTCTGTTTTGAGCTGACAAAAGGGCAACCACTTAACCACTTAAAGCCGAGGTATGCAGGGAGTTTTTCTAAATACAAACTTTCAAAACATCAAACTTTAAAGCAGATGGGCTACAACAGCAGAAGACCATGCCAGTTGCCAATTCAGCAAACTAAGAACAGGCATTGGAGGCCACATTTCACACAAGCCAACCAGAATTGGAAGAGAAGACGGAAAAACGTCACCTGGCTTACTGAGTCTCGATTTCTGCTGCAACATTTAAAAGGTACTTTCAGATTTTGGCATAAACAACATGAATACATTGATCCACCCTGTCGTGTGTCATCGGTTCAGGTTGCTGATGTTGTAATGGCATGGGGGATAGTTTCATGTAACACTTTGAGACCCTTAATACCAGCACAGTGAAATGTCATGTGGCCATATCTGTAGTGTGTTACACTGTGATACTATGATGTCATGGTCCAAAATCTCTAAGGAAGGTTTCCAGCACCTTCATCTCTGTTAATTCATTTCTGAAGGCAAAAATAGGTTTATGTAAAGTGTGCCTAATACACTGTTGAGTGTGTATTATTCAACTGGCTGTGTTTTATAAGTGAACCAGAACGCCAAGCATGTCATTAATATGGAGTTTCTGCTATAAGAACCTTCAGTATTCTAGAAAGTCTTTGCCTTAGATTCTGAAACATGACTGTGAGGATTTGCTTCTTAACACCAAAGCCTATTTTTGTCTCGGACTCCATTAAATTATTTCCCTACTCGAGACCCAGTTCTGGCCACCATGTAGCAAAGCAGATGGTAAGACTTGTCAGAACCTAACCCACAAAGCTGATCTTGAATTCTTTTATCTGATATCACCTCCAGAGTGATAACTCAATAGGTGCTACGAATTTCTACGTATCCCTCGCTTCCTACTTTACAGCTGAGGTGGTGTTGCTTGTAGGTGTTTTCAGATGATCATGGCAGCTCTAGCAGGGCAGAAATTTGATTAAGTAGCATTCTGTGACCGTGCAATATTTAAATTCAGTAAGTTAGCAATGACCTTTAAAGGTACCCATTCTAGATCCAGTGTTTTTTTTTTTAAAGGAGCTCTAAAAGAGTATGTTACTTTGAATTGTATTTATAGGATATTAATGGGTGAGGCTAATATACTGATTGGTGTGACTGAAACATCACAGGCTGATTGGGTGATATTCTATGGTGGGCCAGCAGTTAAGGAACTAGAGTATTGCCCAGAAGCCACAGAACTGGATCTTTGTGTAAGCTTTAACGGGTCAACTAGTACAGTAAGCACATAGCTGGCATTAAATGTGCATGATATGAAGTAATTTCAACAAGAGTTTAGTTTATGAAACAGATTTGGAATTGAATGAGAGATGATTTAATCTATATTGTTTCCATGCATCTCTGGCGCTCTTTAATTTCTCATTTAATTACTATTAATGTTATTTAAAGACACTCCCTTCTCTTTTGTTCCCTTGTCATGAATTGGTGGAGGAATACGAGAAGCGTGATTCACTCCCAACTAATGATTGCCTGGGCACGTTGTCCTTTACAGAGGAATTACTCCTCCCATTTCAAATGTGATAAGTATATTTTCCTAACACACCCGAGTTATGAACTTGGTTCGGGTGTGATAACGCGTAAAAACGAAAGTTAGTCGCCTTCATTTTTATTCCATCTTCCATGTTGCTGGGTAAAATGTTAATGACATCATACTGATGGAAAAACTTGCAGGATGCGTAGAATTTATCTGATGGAGAAAAAAACCATATCAGCAACACATCCTTAGTAAATACCCATAATGAACGTCAAGCTCTCAAGGGCAACAGAGTTTATTTTCATCTAAGCTAAAACAAGCACCCTCATTACCTTTTTGAGACAGTAAACTAATTACTAACATCTAAAATAACCTTTTCCTTCCGTTGAGATAACTAGCATTTTAAAATGGTGTTAATCTACATATATAACTGACTAATGTAAAATTGCCCAGAACAGAGAATTTCTTTTATTTAACTGGCCATTTTAAATAGTCCTTAAATTCAAGACACTTGTTATAAACTCTGTTTAATTTGTCCCTCAAATTATACAAATACCCTCAATATCAACTTAAAAGGCCAAACTTAAGTCCCCTTAAATGCTTTGGTGTACACCATCTTAATTATTCATTAAATAATTCCCAAACTACAGTGAGGAAAATAAGTATTTCCCACCTACGATAATTTTAAATTACAAAAATGTATTGGAGGTACAATTCAACTGTGAGAGACAAAACAAAAAAATAAATAGAAAATCACATCGTTTGATTTTTAAATTATTCATTTCGATTTTGCAAAAAATAAGTATTTGATACAATAGAAAAAACAGAAAGTCGTGCTGAACGACCCATCTTCAGTGCTCTTACTGAAGGAAGGAGATTGTTGGCCGAAGTCTTGCGATAAATGACCCCATCCATCCTCCAATAAATACGGTGCAGTCGTCCTGTCCTCTTTGTGGAAAAGCATCCCCAGTGTATGATGTTTCCACCCCCATGCTTCACGGTTGGGACGGTGTTCTCATCAATCTTTTTCCTCCAAACGGCATGAACAGTGCAGTTCATACCAAAAAGTTCTATTTTTGTCTCATGTGACCACAAGACCTTCTCCCATGCCTGCTCTGGATCATCCCAATGGTCATTGGTGAATTTCAAACAAGCATGGACATTTGCTGGCGTGAGCAGGGGGAACTGGCATGGTTTGTTAAGACTGATCTTTGAGACTATGGTCTCAGCTCTCTTCAGGTCATTGACCAGCTCCTTCCATGTAGTTCTGGGCTGATTCCTGCCCTTTTTGAGAATCATCCTCACCCCACAAGGTGAGATCTTGCATGGAGCCCCAAATTGAGGAAGACTGACAGTCATCGTGTTTCTTCCATTTTCTAATAATTGTGCCTATAGTTGTTGCTTTCTCACCAAGCTCCTTGCCTAATATCCAGTGGTTACCTTAGACAGCTCTTCGGACTTGTGCATGGTTGAGAGATTGGAGTGTGATTGAATGAGTGTGTGGACAGCTGTTTTTTTTTATACAGGTAACAAGTTCAAACAGGTGCAATTTATAAAGATAATGACTGCAGATTAGGCAGAATTCTTAAAGAAATGAATTCTTGCTGCTTGGTAGATGAGCTCATATTTATTTCATGCAATAAAACGCAAATTAATGTTTAAAAATTCATACAATATGATATTCTGGATGTTTTAAGATTGTGTATCTCACAGTTGAACCTACAATAATAAGTGCAGACCTCTCCGTTCTTTTGCAAAATTGGCATTGTATCAAATACTTATTTTTCAGACTGTGTATGTTTTAATGCAATAATACTGCTAAAATAAATTGGGGGATATTTCAAAATGAAGTATGCCCTCATGTAATATCCATTAAGGAACTAATTTAGATCCATTTTGGTTTTCATGAACAGTTTATGTGCCGGGGGGGTAAATTAACACATCTGTGCAATTTCTACATTGATAGTCATTGCTATTTTAATTGAGTATTTAAATTAATTGGTTTTGTTTTTTTAATATTCAGTGACAAAATGCTTGAAGTATTTAACCTTAAATCAAATCAAATAAACTTAAGAGATTTCACTCAACAAGCACTCTGTTTCCTAATACAGACCATTATCCATGGAAGCTTGGACACAGCTCTTAACCCACAATTGCTTGGACTGTAAGATTAAGTTGTAAGTTGCTCTGGATAAATGAAATGCTGCCCTCTACTCAAGACAAACACAAACACACCTGGACTTGATCCATTATTTGTATTTGTGCTGGACTTTTAATTGATTTTTATATTTCCATGAATAAATAATAATAATAATAAAAATTATCTATGCACAACCTTGCTTCATAAATTTACTGCTTCAGTCACAGTTCTGTTTTGTTTACAAGTGGCATTACGGCTGGGCGGCTGAACGTTGGCAGCATGTGAGGAAGATGTGGTTTGTGGCGAGTTGCCTGAGAAACAAATTTAACAAATGGAATGTAAAGCAGTACAAAGGAATGGTTCAATGAAATCCAAACCAAGTGACAATTGTTAATTTTTAAAGTTCTGTTTGCTTAGGCAAATGACAATTATCGTCCAATTTTCGATCAGTTACTTATATCAGATCAGGTACATTTATCAAACAAGCAGCAGCATGAGAGAGAGAGAGAGACAGGGAGACACACACACACACACACACACACACACACACACACACACAGAGAGAGAGAGAGAGAGAGAGGGATAGGGAGAGAGAGAGAGGGGGGGGGGAGAGGGGGAGAGGGAGAGAATACTTGTCACAAGAAAAACTTTTTGTTCCAGCCCCCAAGAAAAGCTCTATGTAAGGCACTATATACAGTTGTACTGTACAAGTGCTTCCTTATTTATGATCATTGTTAGATCAGCTTACGTTCATACAAATCCATAATAAATTAGTGTCATAATAAAAAGAGTTGTTTATATATTTTCTACACTATACCATTAACATTTACATTGCCGCTTACCTTAACCAACAGTTCTCCAAAATCACTAATGCAAAGCTTACTTTATAATAAAGTGTTGAGAAAGCTCATGTCATTTAGTAAGCAATGGGTTGAAAGTAAAAAGTAAAAGCAAAACACTTGCTCTATTGGTGAACCTAGGGCACTAGCAAAGCAGCTAAAGTAACTGTTGAGCCTGAAACCAAGTTTTACTTGGTCTTGTTTTTCCTTTCCAGAAAGTTTCCCTTTTGATTTTCTGTTATTATTAACCATTTTAGACTTGGAGACTTAATTGCACTATGAATAAAGTACTGTAGGTGTAAAAAATATTAAAAAAAAACACAGCAGAGATCTTCTCTATGTGAATCTTTTTACTGAGGTGTTAACTGAAGCGAGGTTCTGCTGAAATGATTCACGTGTCTCGATTCATACAACTTTAAGTAAGGGCGACGAGTACCAAACCGTAAGCAAACAACAAGAGCCAAGGCAATTTTTTTCTATTGAAATGTGTAGAGAACCAACTTTCAAGGTGGTCAAGAACCGAGGTACCACTGTACTCCAGTTTCTGATAAACTGTAAGATGACTGTTCTGTTTTTCACTTCTAACATGCCTATCATGTCCCGGACTGGACACCAGCTAACAAACGTATTGCTTGTTTACTACTATAATAAATATAATTTTAAAAGTTCAGTCATATTTTATAAGGGTTTGGTAATGAATCCTACAGTGTTTTATATCATGTCTCATGTATTATGAACCTAGTTTTGCACATAAAATACTGGTGTTTTTCAAATGCACTGTACTAAAGACACTGGAGACGTCACATTTTAAGTGACTTCATGCTGGTTTTTTTTCTTCTGATCATTTGTTATGGCTTTTTGTTTAGTTTTCTCCCCAACACTTCCAATTAAACGTGGCATCTCGGCTTTATGCCATAAATTACAAGACGTGTGATGCTGAATCATCACAACATCGCTGTGACACAGGTGACACACACACACACACACACACACACACACACTCTCACACACACACACACACACACACACACAAACTTTTGCCCAGGCTAAAAGATAAATGCCACTTCTCAGAGTCTATGTTTGTGGAGGTGATTTCCTCATAATGACACCTTTCCTTGTTTTTCTCCCGTGGTTGACTTCCAGCGGTTTGGAGCGAGGATGGGTTTAGGTGATTCTAAGGGTTGCTATATTTGGGTTCTGTACTTGTTCCTGCTTGCCTTTGGATACGCTGCATAACTGTTTTTATATATAGATATTGTATGTATATATAGTGTCTGTGTGTTTGTGTGTATATATACATATATATGAATCACTGTGATTCAGATATACACACTGTGTATAATCCTATACACACACACACACTGTAAGAATGTAAGAATAAAGAAAAAAAATATGCCAGTTGCTATGCAGTTGTCTATAGCTGCGGCAACATATGGTGCAGAAGCTCAAGCTGGAACATGTATGAAAGTTAAATAAATAAAGTCATTATTATCATCACTATTATAAGTGTTTTACCTGTATTTTAAATGTCATGCTTTGTTTTTTTTGTTTTTTGTTTTTTTAAATGAGAGCCGGAACATTGTTTACACCTGTTTTTACCTGCGATGGCCTTGTTTAAATAACTGAGCGGTGTGGTTAGGGTGTGTATGTATGCATGTGTATTCCTACATACAAATGTCTAGTGCAGTGATTCACATCCCCTGTTTTGCACATGACCCGTGTCCTGTTACAAGCACCTTTTGTCACAACCACTATTACAGGGTCTAAATATAGCTGCCAATTGTATGATTGTGTACACTGATACACGGCCCATCCCTTCAGGTATTGCCCATATTTAATAAGCCAAGATTAATGTGCTGTCATTAAAGCGAAGCGACCGAATGACGTCAGGATGATGATACTAGGTATGCTAACAAACAAGTGCTTCTCAGGGTGTTTTTCTGCTTGCACGACACTAAATTCTGTGCCATAACCACAGGACCCTGCAGCTTGTTATACCAGTATTGTTGATCTAGTGATATAAATGTGAAAACGTTGTACTAAGTAGCTAAATATTTAGATATAAATGGTGATAATGGTAATGATTATTTTCAGGGAAATAACTTACTAAAGTTCAGGTAAACCATAAAAAAGTATTTGAATATGTGGAGTAGCTTTTTATAAACAGCTATTACATTTAGCTTTAGTCTTAGTCTGTGTCATCAAGGGCCGTATTCTATATCCAATGGCTTTAAGTGATGAATGAAGATGATCCTAATTTGGTTGCACTCGCCACAGAGGATCACCGCATATTGGATTTGGCACAAGGTTTACACCAGATGCTCTTCCTGATGCAACCTTTACCATCTATCCAGGCTTAGGACTGGCATGAGAAGTACACATAGGGTTTAATCCACTCTACACATTGAGCCATCAAGGCTTCCTCTTTATATAATTAATTTATTCCACCCCAATATCCGATTCTAACATCGTGACCCTTACTGTTTGATGCAAAAGTCTTAGGCCGCCGCTAGATTTGTTGTTTTAGCAGCAGAGCAATAATGGCCATATGAAACCTGTTGTTGCAGATTGGGCTCAAAACATTAAAACTTGGATCCGCCACTCCATAATCGTCTCTTCCACTGATTCCAATCTTGGTGAGCTTTTGCATATCTTGGGCTTCTCATCCTGTTTTGTAAACCTTAAAAAAGTTGTTCTGATTTGTTATTTAATACTGCCTCCAAATTCCCTAAATCGATTAGTTGTATTCTAATTCTCAGAAAAGAACATAGCATATTTAATGTGAAATACAAAGCTTTAAAAACAAGCGTTGTCTGTATTTTATATGACCATATATCATTATTTCTGTTATTTTTCATGTCTCAGGAAATTTGCATGCAGGATTCAAGATACAAAAGAACTCAGTAAAACAGTTTCAGAAAACAGTTTCTCTAGGCTACAGTGGCAAGTATTTAGTGTGACCGCCCCTAACACTTGAGCAAAAGTAGCATCTGGCCACTTCACTGGGATGAAAAGCCAACCCTTTTTACAGACCAAATAAGCTTGAGCAGGAATGGTCATGTTAGATGGATAGCAGCCAAGCAACCACCTTTTAGGTGGACAGGAGGACGAATCCAATTTTGAACTTTTTGGGTCAAGGCGTCACCATTGTTATATATGGTCACGATACCATTGCTTAAACAACATTTTTAATGGTGGCCTAAGACTTTAACACAGTACTGTAATTCCACAGTGGAATTACAGATCAACCAGATGAAAACTGACACTGAGTGAATAGGTGAATCGGCTTACATAATTATAGATCAGTGCACTACTTAGAATATGACAGGTACATACGCTTACGAACACAATTTACAGCTTACAAGCAACGGAAAGATAAACGCAAACATGAGTAACTCACACAAAATCTCCAAAAACCATCAAACGAGTTGAACTTACCTAATCCTCAGTCCAAATGTGCTGTTGAGGTAAACAGCTGTTTGCAGCTGCATTGATTTAATACAATTCTGAATTTTGATTTATTATGATGTTATTTATTTTGATTTTGTGTTGATCGGATCAGAACAGTGCATACCTATATTATAATGCATGCACATCCCTTATTTTGTAAAGATCTAATGGATGGTGGTACCTTTTCTCAATCACCTCAAAGCCTGTCGAATGCGGTTCACTGTGCATTTTGACTAGAAAAATTTGTCCAGGTTTCTCGTACTTCGCTCGATACTTCACGCACTTGCTTAGTGTTTTGCGTTTACTTTTCAGCCCATTACAATAAATTAATATGTTTTTTCAACGCTTTATTTTATTATTTATTTGTTTATTTGGCTTGGCTTCTTTAACATCGCTATCGCCATCAGTGGCCATCTTGGAGGTAGAAGGTTCTATCCACACACAAGTTCATCTCAAGACTAGTCATATACACACAAGTCAATGCCAGTTTAGAGTAATCAATTAACCTAGCACGCATGCCTTTGGACTGTGGGAGGAAACCGGAGTACCCGGAGTAAACCCATGCAGACACGAGGAGGACATGCAGACTCCGCACAGAAAGGACCCAGGTTGCTCCACCCTGGGATTGAACCCGGAACCTTCTTGCTGTGAGGCAGCGGTGCCACTCACTTTATCTTAAAATAAGCTTTGCGGTAATTACGTTTGCCAACTGTAGGGTGTTAATGTGTAATTGGCTTTGCTATGATACAGTATAGACTATATTAAACTCAAAGGTTTATGATATATTTAACTTGTGCTGGGTTTATCTGAATGTAACACCATCATATATCAGGCAATACCAGTATGATACAATTCCATTAATGCATATAATGCATTGTATAGTGGATTTTCTGGGGGTAAAATGTGCTTGGTACTCATCATTCTCTGCACTCGACAAACCTTCTGAAAGGAGCTACCACTGTAACTGTATTCTCAATGATTTAATAACTGAGCTACATTATTTCTAAGCAACTAAACAAATAGCAATCGTGTATCCAACACTTCCTTAAATTTATGTTTCAGCCATTGTAAACTGTACAGATGCTCACCCAAAGCCAAAGCACTTTCTAATAGACTGATCAGTCTGCAGCAGCCCATCCTGCCTTGCTGGCGTGTGTGGTATGTTTATAACACGTGTGTTTGAGGCCAGGGAGAGAATGAGGAGAATGCGAGCCGTGCTATCTTGTGTACTGTGTTGTGACTGGAGGTTCAAAAGATGAAGTATGAGTCACTTACTTGGTACAGACCAACAAATCCAGAAGTAGAATTGTTTACATATCTCAAGATGTAGCTGTCAAGCACATTTTAGTGTATTTATTCAAGGAGATCCACAATCAGGTACACCGGCACACAACCGCTTTTATTGTTATATCTAATACATGAATAATAATGTGGGCAGTTGATTTTGGTGCAGTTTATGCAGTCGAGTTTATAATAACGTGAAGAAAGAACTGAAGATTTAATTTGTGATGCACTATAGCTAGATATCTGCTGACTTGACAAGTGGAGGGACTTTAAACTTCTACTCGCAAAATAAAAACGAAACAAGAAGCCCAGCAAGTCAAAGTACTTGCAGCAACAGGGAAGTGAAATCAATTTACTCCATATGCCAAACCAGCGCTTCTAAGATAGTTACCAATATGCTAGGATTACCATGATTTGCATCATTAACTTGGATATGGGATTCTGTTGTAAGAGTACTTGGCCTCCTACAGTACTGTGCAAAAGTATTAGGCCATCATTTAATTTGTTGCAATAGTGTTACGCCTGCTGGCAATTAGAATATCTTCATATTTTCAACCTGTTCCACTTCTGAAAAAAGTGGTTTCTTGACTGATATGTTACAAAAATAGATCATTCCTAAAAAAAATGACTCCAGACTGTAGAAGGGTCTACATGGCATGAAGTTGCCATGTGCTCAAGTGGAAGGGGATGACCCACAAAATACTTGTGTGCCTACAATACGTTTTTTTGTATTTTTTGCCTGTATTCTGTATTCTATTCGAGACAGAGACATAATTATGGTATGGCCAATACATTGTTGTTAAAGCAATAAATCTAATGGGATCATGATGTAGTAAGTCAGGACAGGACTACACTGGCAGCAATAACCACATAAAATTCATTCTCGATTCGTTCTAAGAACAATTCATTGGTGATTTCTGTAAGATTAAGAAAATGCAGTTCTCACACCTGTGTCACCTTTGCTTGTTGCCGTTGTGAATGCAGTTTTTGTACACAAAGATGAAATCATGAAAAGATTTGAACGTTTGATATAAAACTCAAACTAACACACGTCGGCGTGATCTAAAGCTTCCAAAATATCTTTTGTCTTGTTTTTCTTCTCCTTAAAGGTTAGCCGTTAGTTGGTAATCTGTCACACTTGTTGCAGCCTGTCACAAACCTGAAAAATAAGCTCTTAAACAGAACCAGGTGTGATAGATATCTACTGGTAAAGATCTACAATGTGCAGTCCCAATATAAACAAGTAAGAAAATCTGCTGCAGAAAAA
The DNA here is from genome assembly GCA_034779995.1 of Parotocinclus haroldoi. Classification (NCBI taxonomy): domain Eukaryota; kingdom Metazoa; phylum Chordata; class Actinopteri; order Siluriformes; family Loricariidae; genus Parotocinclus; species Parotocinclus haroldoi. Next base: position 15,565 of record JAUZST010070736.1, read on the forward strand.
AGTGAAATAGCTTGCAGTGGTAGCTGCAAGTAACAGCATGGCTGGTCTACATAAGGTCAACTGCAGCTGTTCTGAAATATACAAGACCATAAAGGCTCATCTAATCCTCATTTCAGTAGCAGATGTTAAATGAATAGGATGCACACAATGAAACAACAGGTCATGCTTCCAGAAAGATAAGGAAAGAATCTTTGGAACTTTTAGCAGAATTCGTTCATTCATTCATTATCTTCCGCTTAATCCACACGGGGTCGTGCGCTAGCCGGTGCCCACCCGGCAACTCTGGGCGCTAGGGCAGGAACAACCCTAGACAGGACGCCAATCCATCGTAGGGCACGCACAAACCTTGCACGCAGTCACACACTAAGGACCACTTCTTAGAGACACCAATTAACCTAACGCATGTCTTTGGACTGAGAGGACCCAGGCCACTCAACCCTAGGATTGAACTAGGGACCTTCTTGCTGTGAGGCAGCGGTGCTACCCACCGAGCCACCGTAAAATCAGCAGAATTCAATGTCTTATAAAACAGACTTTTGGGAAGAACAATAGCCAGAAGGTTGTCTAATGCAGGTTTTGTGTGTAGAAGATGCATTAAATATAATAATAAATAATTATAGAAAGTAATTCCAAGGGGTTCACAAGTGTTTTAATTAGTTACATTTGAATGGTCCAGAGATGTGTCTTTGAAGGTTTTGTGAGAAATACAGCACTGAACGCATCTCTTCTATCATTAAGAATGGAGCTATGGATGTCATGGTGGAGCCTTTTCAGCTGCAGGGAACTGTGAAAATCCAGTCAGTGCTTTGGACTGCAGGAAAATGTTGCAGAACAGCTTCACACAACGGGAAAGTTGATCATGTTTTTTCCTAATTGTCCTGAATTACATCAATTGGTTTTGCTTATTTTTTATTTATATGAAAAAAAAACAATAAAAGGCTAGAAAACAATTCCATCAGACTTTCTGGTCAGAGTCCAGATTTGAACCCTATATCGAATATTTGGATTCATGCACACAGTCACACACACTAAAGGTCCACTTTAGAGACACCAATTAACCTAACATGCATGTCTTTGGACTGTGGGAGCAAACCACTTTGTGACTGAACCCGGAATCTTCTTGCTGTGTGGCAGCGATGCTACCTATCGAGCCACCTTTATTTTATATATTATATTATTTATTTTATGTAGTATTTAATACCCTAACTCACTAATCAAGCCACGCGTGGTAAAAAATGCTGGCCGATGAATTCTGGAGCGGGAATATTTTTCAGAGGTGCTTGCTTTGAAGCCTAAAGCAGATCTCTTTGGGTGAGTAGATATGGCATACCTAAGAACAGGTGAGAATTTAGGGCCACAGGCATTTCTCAGATTCCCATACTAAGGAAAATAAGCATACTAAGGACATAAAGCACAGAGCTGTACATTAATTTATACCTTGATTGTTCAATAATTTGGAAAATTAATGGTAAAATGAATGAAAGTGTTTATATAGTATATTGTTAGTGAAAACATTTCACTGGGTATTTCTTTTTCTCATTGTAACCCTGCTTGCTCTAGTCAGGGCACCTCTATTCTGGTCAGGGCTCCATAAAGAACACAGAGTGCAGGCCAAAACTTGATCTGTACAGGACACCAGTTCATCACAGAGTGACAGGGTTGGCCTTTATAGTGCTACAGGACGAATCCCTGACCAACTTCCATATCTTGCAAAGGTGTAAATGAAGCCACTTTTTCTCCTTCTCAAGTCTGTCTCAAGTTTAGAGTTTTCATGTCCAGTTCAATTAAATAGTGCAAAGATTATTTTTCTCCATTTGTAGATTCTGGAATGTATCTATTGCTAAAGATCAATAGCGAAGAGCAATGATCAAAAATCGCAGAGGTGTGCTAAGATTGTCTGAATTTGGCAAAAACTGCAGGCATAAACAAAATCAGCAAAAGAAAGTTAACATGTATTAAAAAACAATAAGAGTTTTGTATTTGTGAAATATTATGAAATTTTCAATAAAACATATATTTTTTTGTTATTGTTGTTGTTTGTTTTTGTAAAATCTCAGATTGTAATTGTACTTAATTTAATACATTTAAGAATAGTTCATAGGTACAGCTATTATTTATATACAGTACTGTGCAAAAGTATTAGGCCATCATTAGTTTTGTTACTTTAGCAATGATGTAATGACCAAATACATATCACTGACCCACATGAGAAAAAAAAAATGTAGCATCAAAACATACATAATAATAATCACAAAGTTTGCCTTGATATACGATACAGTTTAGTACTGAACTTTTTTTCTGCTTGCTAGTAATTCCATTCGAACTGAATATGATCAGACCGGAATCGCTTGCATTATCCAGATTTTGTCGTTTTTCCGTTTTTGTTTTGTTTGTTTGCCTTTTTTAATGAAGAAAAGCTTTGTACCTTTAAACACAGTTACAGTACTGATCCTGTGTTTCCGTGGGTTTTGACGGAGACAAATGTGTGATCAAACACAAGATAAATCAACATAAAGGAGAGGATAATCTGTCTGCGGAGGTTCGTGAGAATCTGTTCCACTCCATTGAATAAAGCATTCCACCTGGCATCGGGTCATCAGATTAGAGCCATCTGATAAACACCCCAAATCAGTTTTATATAAACATTTGCAGCAAAGCACTGAACCAGCACTGGGTGCACAGTCACTGTGAATGGGCGAGTCCCTCAGGTTCGGGTTTCGATCAGCAAACGGCGGTGCCTGAAGGCAATGCCACACACATGTTGGTGAACGATGAGTTTGATTGGCGTGAATGCTGGGGGAGCTTCTGACTCACAGCATTTTGCAAGTTCTAAAAGTCGGATCAACAACCACTGGAAGGTGATATGATGAAAAATAAAATAATTACAAAAAACTAGGTAGGTTTGCCAGGGGACAACAATGCATCTTTCCTGAATGAATCATGCATTGTGAATCTGTCATCTGTCCATACAAGTTAAGAAGTTATTTATTTACCTGCTTTGTGTTCATTGTAATCTAAACATCTAACAATCAGCTCTTCTATTACATTTTCTCTCATGACAACATGTTGCCCGAGAGATGACGTAAAACAGCCACGGCTCTCCTTTTTTCTGCTACTGAGGCATGTCCGACCTTGATTTCTAAGAATGATACTTTCCATGGCGTGATTACGTAAATGGATAAACTGAGAGGAAGGCTAACAAAGGCTGGCCAAGGGCTTCCCCATTCTTGTACTCTACCTGCAACTCGCTGAGCGCCTGGCTAGCCGACATTCTCACGGCATGATGGCAGGTAAGATGCAGAGGGCTTTGAAACACCTGCCAAAGCACTGGCGTGCTCCTCCCTCACAGGAGGCTGGCGGGTGGGAGGGGAGCGCTATCTTCGAGCGCAGTCTTTCACTGACAGATTGCAGAAACATAAACAAAGCCGCAGGCAACATCAGTCTCACGCACAGAGGAGTCATCCCTCACTGCTCAATCGTAGCAGGGCTGGGTCAGGCTTTTTCAACTATTATAATCACTTTTAGAATAACTGTTGTCGAAACATTTCATAACAATAATATCAACTAGGGATGTGCAAGGTTGAAAGAAATCATATCTGGGTATGTTCTGAGATTTTGTCAATAACTGGAATTAGATACTTTAGAGATACCTTGGCAGTCTTGGGTCTAAAGAATGCAAAAGTTGTTTGAACTAGGGGTTGCATAGACTAGTCGACTAGAACTTCCCCTAGTTGCCAGCTTAAATTAAGCACTGCAGTGTTGTATTATTTTGCACATTTATTTAATGTCATCCTTAAAAGTTTAAGACCTGAAACTTTTATTTAGACACTGTTCACATCTTATCCATGTGCTGTGCATTTCAAATAAGAACTGAGCTAATTAAGAAACACCCAAATTTGAAGAAACACCCTTTTTGCTTTAGCTATAGAAAACACAGCTACTTAAGTCAATGACTAGTTGACTAGTGAAAATTACTAGTCATGCCCCTAGTTTGAACCAGTCTCTCTCAACATCACGAATTGGAACTATGTCTTTCACAATAAAATATGACAGCTTTATTGTCTTTTTATCTGTTGCTTTTCTAGTCACAAGGCACTTATTTTGCTTAATGATTTTTGCTAAGGTTTGCTGAGTGTGTTTTTGTGCTGCTACCATGGCTGGTTTAAGCCCATCATTGACAGCTGACTCTCAATCTTTATATCCTTCACAATGGTGAGTTTGAAGGTGAAATAAGTTAGTAGTCGACAACAACTAAATGACAACAGATTTAAGACTTATTTTGTAGTTTCCGTCTTTTTGAGCGACATCCGTCTTTTCAAAGCCAAGCCACATCCAGGGAGGTAGGCAGCGAGGCAGGTTGTCTGTATTTTGTCTCCAGGGGCTACTTCTGTCTCTGTGATGCAATGAATATGTGAACTTGATGCGTTTTTTTACTTTTTTCAGTGAGTGACATATTGCATATTGCTTGCATATTGTTAAAAAGCCAATTATTTAATGATCATAGAAAATACATATCGCACACCTCTAATATTAATAATCGTTTATCACACCTTTTCACACACACAAAGCTTTACAAACAAGGAAGCTAAATCGGATCACTACGGCTAAGAAACCAAACATGCAAGTATTATGACACATCAAGTGTGATGAATTATATGGCTATTAAACTCGAGGGCTAGCCTAGAATTAATCTCTTGTATCACAGTGTGAATAGGTGTTCCGTGACCTGACCTCTACAGAACAGGCTGCCAATAGTCGGGTTTCACAAGCAAGTTTAAGGTAGCGGCAGCAAATTTTGACAAGACCTGACAGTACATCATTTTGCTGCTCTCTTGATTAGCTGGTTCCAGGATGGTGGTGCCACTATTTCAGCAATTTCTGATTACAGCATTACAGAAGCTTAATGCTGATTTACAGTGTAGGAGGTACGGAATGTCTCGCGGGTGGAAATGAGGACATGGAAATCTGTCAGCAGGAAAAATACCATTCTTTTCCCTACAGGTCAGCAAGGCCATTTGTAGCTCTTTTTCAGTGCCAGTTCTGCGAAGGGTAAATCAGGACAACAGACACTTGGTGGAAATGAGACAATGTCAATGAGACATGGTGTACTCTGAAAGTGAGTTTCTTTAATAGAATAGACGTTTACATGTTTGTGCATAAACATATGTTGGTGCAGAAAAATAGAAAGATCTACATTGATCTTAATGGATGCTTGATCTGTCCAAACAGACTTTTCACACAAGTCACCATAAGCCACAAATGAGACAAAATAATATAGTCCACTATTTATTTGTTGAGGAAATAATCAAATAACACACATTTCTGGGTCAGCTCAAACCTACCCAGTTCAATTCTGGCCACATCTCAGCTGTGTCTGTGTGGGTTTACTCTGGGTGCTCCGGTTTTCTCTCATAGTCAATAGACATGCATTAGTTTATACTATTAATTAGGCTGAATTGTCTAGTCCTTGTGTTATAGATGTTACCTTATGTCTGTCGTTAATTAATGCTGAAACCGGCATTAAATAAACAATGCAAAAACAAACATGCATGAGTGCCAGACGTATGTGAACATATTTGATGTTATTTCCACCTTCAAAGAATGAAGAGGTTGTGAAGAGGTTTTTTTATTGTAGGCAAAAAAAAATTTCACATTGTGCTTTTTAAATAACTATTTGATGCAATATAAATTCAGAACTTAATATTTGGTACAGAAACCTCTGTTTGCAACACAGAGGTCGGACATTTCCTGTAATTCTTGACTGAGTTTGCACACAGGCAGCAGGGATTTTTGGACCACTCCTCCATACAGATCTTTCAGGTTTCGGGGCTGTCACTAAGCAACATTGAGTTTCAGATGCCTCCAAAGATTTTTATTGGGTTCGGGTCTGGAGACTGGCTAGGCCTCTTCAGGACCTTGAAATGCTCCTTACGATGTCACTCCGTAGCTTCCCTGGCTGTGTTTTGGGTCATTGTCATGCTGGAAGATCCAGCCACAACCAATCTTTAATGATCATTATACATGACCCCATTTATCCTCCCTTCAATATGGTACAGATGTCCTGTCCCCTTTGCATTAATGTATGATGTTTCCACCCCCATGCTTCACAGTTGGGACGGTGTTCTCATCCTTCTCCTTCCTCCAAACACAGCGAGTGGAATTTATACCAAAAAGCTCTATTTTGGTCTCATCTGACCACAGCATTCTCCCATGCCTCCTCTGGATCATTCAGATGAACTTCAAATGGGCCTCTGGATCATTCAGGTGAACTTCAAATGGGC
>JAUZST010070747.1:0-21841 GCA_034779995.1 Parotocinclus haroldoi
CAATTGCTTAGATTGTAAGACTGTATGAGTTGTAAGTCGCTCTGGATAAGGGCGTCTGCTAAATGCTGGAAATGTAAATGAAATGTAAACAACAGCCTGGACAAAAAGCCCTGTCTCAGCTTGCCTGTTCTCATTAATCACAGTGTTGTGTAGCATTAAAGTCATGGCTGGGGAGGTGGAAGCCTGTTAAAATGTCAGTGTTGCCACTGTTTTAGTGGCATGTAAATCTTAGCAACAAGTGTGACTGAAATGACAAATAACTCTGATTAGAAGTCGAATTTACAAACTTGTAGTAATATACTGTGTGTAGGATGGGGATCTTCTACATACTGTAATAGCAAACTCATCTACTGAACAAGGTGCCAAAATGCTGAATGAATGTAGTGGAAGTGGTGTGCAGCCCTCCAACCTTTTAACAAAAAGTTTTTTTTTGTGAAGGGAGTGCTAACAAAAGAGACTGTTGAGCAGGAATGGCTATGTGTTAATAATGGAGAAAACTGAGTAAAATATACTCAATATGAGTAAAAAAAACAAACGTATTAAAGTAAAATAACACCTTATTTGCTGTAGGTATTAAGCATTAGTAGAGGAATTATGTGGTACTGACAGGAAACCTAGCAGATATCTGGCCCGGTCCTACTACAAGTTACCCAGTTTAATTTACTAATGAGAAAAATGAAATTAAATATACTGGTTTATACAACTGTTTTTTGGTTTTGACTGTATCTTTTGGCTGTATCCAAATGGGGTGGTGCAGTGGCTCAGCGGGTAGTCCTGGGTTTGACTCGTCTACATGTGTTCCCCATGTCCTTATGGGTTTACTCTCGGTACTCTGAATCCCTCCTGCATTCCAAATACATGCATGCTAAAATAATTGCCGTTACTAAAGTGCCCGGATTGTCAGTATATGCATGTCTAGGGTTACTCTTGCCTTGTGCCCTCACTCAGGATTAAGCATATAAGAAGTTAATTAATAAATTATAGTATCTGACCGGTCAAGTCAGATTTATTGTAGCGCTTTTTCAGATTTACAAATAGATTATCATGTAATGTCTAGGGCCAATCCCAAATTGAGCATGGGCGACAGTCGCAAACTTTCTAATCCTGATGAGGAAAAAACCTTGGGGACAAAGACTGATGGGGACACTTCCTCCTCGGGTCAAATAAGTTTGTAATAATACTGTAGTTCAAAAGCAGAAACTAAGTAAATATGAACAGATTGAATATTTTAGATCTTAAGACCTCAGCGGGAAAGACCCGGTTCAGATTTCCCTACATTCTACATACTGTATATAGCACTATTAACTATGGTAAGGGATTTAAATACATTCAGACAATCCCTATGCACCATCTTAAATAAAATAATGTCCAAGCCCATTTAGCAGACTGCCTTATCCAAGTTACAGTCCAAGCATGTGAAGGTTTAGGGCCTTGTTCAAAGATCTACCAGTGACAGGCCTGATTGTCTCACACCGTAACCACTGCACTATCACTGTCCCTGTGTGTGAGACACTGTAGTGTCTGTAATAAAATTGCAAGTTTCTGGGGTGTCATGTTCATATTATTATGCTGAATATTGAAAAGTTTAGAGACTCGAAACAGTAGGGTTGAATGGATAATGAATGTGTTAGAACTACAATATTGTAGTATTGACAATAAATTACAACTCTGTTTTTGGGGATTTTTGTCCATAATTATACGATAACTTGTGTCCTTCGGAAATGTGGTTGTGAAAACCTTACATTATACTAGCTTGCTTTTGTTGCATACTATATATACTGCATAAGATATTCATTGGTGCATACTAATGGAATCAATTAAAATAACAGTGAAGGACATTAAAATGTAAGGAAAACACATTAGGGAGGCACGGTGGCTAGCTCTGCTGCCTCAACAAGAAGGTTCCTGGTTCAATCCCAGGGTGGAGTGGCCTGGGTCCTTTCTATGTGGAGTCTGCATGTCTTCCCTGTGTCTGCATGGGTTTACTCTGGGTACTCAGGCTTCCTCCCACAGGCGAGAGAAAGAAAGAGAAAGAGAGAGAGAACTACAATGGATTGGCGCCCTGTCAATGGTTGTTCCTACCTTGTGCCCAGAGTTGCTGGGTGGGAACGGGTTGGCCCTCGACCCCTTGTGGATTAAGTGGAACATTATGGATGGAAAGATATTTTTAATTTCTTGTCGTAATGTAATGTTCTTGTCGAAAGATTCCGTTATGGTTCCACTGCGTGTGTTTTTGTACCTTGGCTGGTTGGAGCCTGTCGTGAACAACCGCCTCTCTAAATTTGTTCTCATCTTCATATTTTGCGTGGTGTTTAGTTCACAGATAATAATCCATCATAAAATGGATGTGGAGCTTTCTTTAACTGCAGCCGAGTTTGCAGATTGCGGTCTTTTGTGCAACATCACAATTTTCATCCCTGTTTGTTCAAGCATTTCAACTTAAGTCATGTGGTTTTTGCTAGTTTTTTTCTTGGTGGAAAGCTAGCTTGTTTTGTGCATTCAGTGCGCATTTACCAGCTGTGTGTCCTATCCAGCAACATGACACAGTAAATACGTGCACTCGCTCTTGAGGAATGTTTTTGACCGTTTTCGCAAAGTGGGTGACACGCATGATAATGTCTACTCGCACGTTGTTAAAACAATAATTACGATATTACTGCAAAAGGAGATGCTTGTACTGCTCACAAGAATTAGGGGATAGTTCAAAATGAAATATCCCATAATGAAATATCCCCTAATTTTTGTGAGCTGTAAGATAGAATGTGTTTTGAATTCATTTTGACTTTTAAGCTCTAAACTTAAATTTAAATGAAAAGTAATTAACGGATAATGTGTCTGTGTGTCTTTAGGGAGAGGGTATCACTCCAGCACTGTACAGACTTCTGGGAAACGCCACAGTGAGGATTCTGGTCATAGCACAGGCTCAAAAGTTCAGAGACAGTACAGTCCTTAAACATGTTCTGTCAGTTTTTAAGATTTGCGGTCTTGAATATGTCTTCTTAATTCTTAGAGATTACAGATTATGACCGTGTTGCATAATGTATTCTGGCAATGTAGCCAACATCTTCTGTTGAATGTGCTGATACAGGTATGCTCCAATTAATGACTGCATTACGTTCTATGAGACGGGTCATTGACCGGACATTAGATAAATATAAAGGGTCTTTTTAAAAGGACACTGCATGCAAATGATACGTCAATGTCAGAGACACTGCTGAAAAGAAGTGACAATCTAAAAGCTTATACACGTTATCCCTTTTGTGATTTCTGAATTTTAACAATAATTATAAAAAATACAGTACAGTATTGGTAAAACCCTGTCTATGGGAAAGCCATAGTACTTAGAGAATGGTGTAATGATACTTTGGTTTGATTCAAACCAAACATGCATCAGTATGGAAATATCCATCCAAATATCCAATAATGGCCATTTACAGCTTGTTACGAATAAGCAGCAGAAAGCAATACACACACTGGTAACTTACACTCAAGTCTCTAATGACACCAACTGAGTTAGAACCGAGTTATTCTTTAGTAAGACCTCATAAATTATTGAACGACATCGATCGGGTGGTCGTTAAACAGGGCATACCTGTACTTTACAAGGCGATTTGTTTGTGTTCATGTCTTTGTCTTTCCTTCTCAACAGGTTTTCAAATGTTGGTACAGTGACCAGTAACTAAGCCTGTCACCACATCCATAATCCATTTTTTTCTTAAGAAATATACGTGTAAATTGAATTAGCTGGGAATGCGGGTGCTTACTGTTCTGAGCGTACGATCTTATGTGGATGCACTGTTATACAGGGTTTGTAAATGTCGTGACATGGACTTCATGACCCAAACCAGCATTCTAACTGAATTTGGGAAAGTATTTCCTTGAATAAAATCCCACACAGAATTGAGTGTTGGGGACACATATTTGGACTCTTCTGTATATAGGATTTTGTTTAATACTCACATACTGTATATTTTCTATTTTATGTGCTTTCTTTATTTCAAGTAGTCCTAGACACACTGATATTTTTATATAAATAATCAATGCACGTCTGTTCTTTTTGGAAGAAAAAAAAAAAACTAAAAGCGTATTCGAGGACTGTACTTGCAGCACATGCCGAGGCACTGATTGGTCTTTGTTTCTGCCATGTTTTTGATTCATTTAACCCTCTTCAGTCTCTCTCATCTTGTCGTCACTCCCGTCTGAATCTTTTGGATCTTTCATTGTTATCTGTTCTTTCAGAAATCCCCCTCATGCAGCTGTTGTTGTTGTAATTGCAAGCAGGGTGTCACAGTCACATTGTGCTTCTTGTCCACTGGTGTGCTTGTTTAATAAATCAAGTATAAATGGCAATCGTCTCTCCAGTTCTTGTGCATGTTTTGAAAATGCGGCCTCGATCACGATCAAGTACAGCTCTGCACAGCAGAACTCATATCAGCACAACACACCTCACCAGGGTCACTTCAGTGCTGAGAATCCACCACCTGAACAGTACCTGATATGTGCTGGTCCTGACCATTAGAAAGTACAGGAGTCTAACAGGAAATATAGAGAAACAGATGGACTGCAGTGACTGTAGAACTGCACAGTGCATCTATATGGTAAGTGAAACTGATAAAATGGTCAATGATTGTAAAAACAAGGTGTATCTAATAAAGTGGCCAGAGAGTGTATCCTGTACATTGTGTCACTTCTGTTTAAGCAAACTTCATACAAACTGAACTAATTCCTGAAGAGTAGAAAAGACAAATATAGTGTTATTTGTCCTTTTGCGTGAGTGGAAGTTATTTAGGTAGATTCTCGTGTTAAAAAAAAACTGAGAGATGCCAGACACGTTGCTTTAAATAAGAAAATAATCAAAACACATAATGTCCGAATACTGAACCAGTAGGACTAACATTTTAAGCACAGATTGGAAGGTAATGCAGGTCCGGCGCTGAATCACCTAGGAAAATACATACTGTAAAAACAATGAAATGGCCAAATTGCCATCGAAAATTCGTAGTAGTGTGAACAAATTTATTTATATAGCGCTTTTTACAAAGGTGCAATGTCTCGAAGAAGCTTTACAATATTATGTTTTATCTTAAAAGAACAATCACAAATTGAGCAAGCCTAGGGTGACAGTGGTGAGGAAAAACTCCCTGAATGTAGAAGGAAGAAACCTTGGGAGGACCAAGACTCAAAATGGGACCCATCCTCCTTGGGTGGCCTAGATGTTAATTGGAATCACATTTTCTCCTGGGTAGATGCGCATTCTGGCACGTATCATAGCTCCGTTGTAAAAATTACCAGACAAGCTTAACTTCAATATAATACATTCTACACTGTTCACGAACATTAGGGGATATTTCAAAGTGAATTATTTCCCTCATTTTTTGTGAGAAGTATATATTCCATCAGGGCAAAAATGACATTCTGTACATGCATTCTCTCCATAGAGCGATTTTTACATTTGGATTTGGTTCTTTTTAAGGAAAAAAACTCCTATTTACTTTCTTGAACTGTAAACTGTTACCTTTTGAGAAGGAGGGGGTGTAGTAGAGCCTCTTAAATCATTTAGTATCCTTCTCTTGTGCCTTTCCACAAATTTATCCCAGCATATTATAAACAGCTTTGCCACCATGGTAAATTCTTTTCACTGAATTTTATAGTATTTGATTACATTTGTTTAAAGGTTTGATTTTCACGTTGACATTGAGGGTTATAATGTGTAAATATTTCTGGAGAAGTTGATTTTGAATTTGAAATATAAGGATTTTGATAGGGAATTTTTTTTTTATCTTAGCAAAATAAGTCAAGTATTTATATCACATATATATATATATAATATATCTGCACTGGAGTGAGATACACTGCTCACAAAAACATTGAAATGAATTATCCCCTAATTTAGCTACCAAAAGCTACCAAGTGAATAAATGTAAATATTAAGTTTAATTGTGTCATTAGGAACGATGCCTAGATGACACAGACACTGGTCTGTCTGAATATATTTTGCTGGTGTACAATTTGTAAAGTATGAGTACAGGATCAGGGGAATGGTTAATTTTGGCTCGTACATCGTCACAAACCGAGTGTTCCTATTGATAGATGCAGCTGTCCCTTGCAACTTGTGTCCAATCAAGGGCTGTATTTAAAAACAACTACCACCTGCTACTAGCAAATTGCACTCTGAATGGTCCCCGTCTGCCAGTATTTCTCAGACACCTTTTCACTACGATACAACATGTTAAAATATGCCTGTAGATACAAAGAAACTCCCCAGTAAACCAGTACTGCCGTCTCATTAAAATAAATGCTAACTTTAAGTGCAGTACAAAGCAACCTGTAAATCTCAATAGAGTAGCTGTTTAGAAAGATACAGTATTAAAAGCTGATTTCAAAGGTCAGTCATGTCGACACAATAAGCTGGTCTAATGTCTCCATTCCTTCTGTGGATCTCAAGGGTCATCAGACTGTCCTCACTGCCCATTAAACATCATTAAATTGCTTTATAAAAATGTTTACCTTTTAAAGGTTGACCATAAATAAGGAGGAATGTCTGCTGAGATGTATCTTAGTGTGTCTGTCTCTTAGTGTGTCCCGTGGTATTGTATAGACTTTAGTTTTATAACCTCTGCTTCATACGGCATTTGGAAACTTGAAGAATCCTGATGCGTCTTGTGTATAAAACTGTGAAATTTAAGTACACAGCTAGGAGCTGGTCACATACCGAGTGGCACACTTGCCCACATTTGTCACTGTCAAGTCTCTTTCTTATCGCTTTCTGACATAAGTACAGGGAATCATTCTCTCAGCGAGTGATTATTTATAGCCTTTTGTATCTCTACCGGCTCGGTACGTAAAGTTCTGTGAAGTGTTGAGAACGAAGCGGGCCGATATGGTGTTATGATATTCTGATATCTCGTCATGGTACACTTTCTAAAAATATCATCATTGTGGCCAGGATTTCTCTAACAATGAAAATCTCCACAATTTCCTCACAGTAACCACATATGTAATGTTAAATGTATTTCTTAAAAAACCTCAATTCAATTGAACCATTTATTATTTTTTCTGGCATGTGGAAAAAAGTCATACTGTAATAATATGCATCATAAAAATGTCTTTGGTTTGGTCCACCCATAACCTTTAACTGTCAACTGCAGTTTTGTCGCTGAGCAAGGCCCTTAACCCACAATTGCTTGGATTGTAAGATTGTATTAACTGTACGTCGCTTTGGATAAGGGAGTCTGCTAAATGACACGAATGTAAATGTAATAAAGATATCTGCCATTTTAGTGCCTGTATTTCTGTTTACATTGCAACCAGAGAAAGCCCATTTTAGCCGCTTGTATCCGGGATCACGTTCTTTTAGTCATTAAACAAAGCTCGTGACCACAGGTGAGGTTGGCGACGTACATTTATGGCTCAGCTCCCTTTTCAACACTTTGGTCTGGTACAGTGACCACATTAGAGCTGAAGCCTGTTTAAACGATCCCTCTTTCCATCACTCATACCCAATAACCTGAGACACCTGAACTCCTTCACTTAGGGTAGGCTCTCACCTGTTGATGCATTAACACATAATACTTTACTATTTTAATACCAATCATTTTTAAATGCCATTAATTGCATTTTTATTTATGAATTAATCAGGGTTAAACTGTCTGGTATTGTTTGTTGTGCATTCTATATGCTATGGCATGGCTGCAGCAAGCAAGACCTAATGTGATAAAACCTAATGTGATAAAATCATAAGCAATATATAACATATGGATACGTTATTTATAAATTAATGAATGAATTCTGTCCATTTGTATAACTGCATGGTTTCTAATGGAAAAATATGTAGGCTCATAAATTAATAAGCTAAAACATGATTACTTGCGATTAATGGTCCAAAACAAATGCAATTTGTGATTCATAGTTGAAACGACAGCAATATAAGCAATGTAACAGTAAAGTACTAATAAAACACTCAATAAGAAAAAAAACACATACAACACATCTCTATTTAAAATGCAGACAAGTGGCCATGGTAAGTGTGATAATCCCACTGTAGTATCACAATGTCTAAAAATAGACATAGTCTAGGAAACACCACACCACTGTACCCTTTGGTGTTTCACTGTATATGCAATGCATATCTATTGTATTGTGTATTCTTATATTGTTTTCTTATGTGTAATTTATTTTCAAGTTGTGTCAGTAAGCGAGTTTAGTATTTACAAGTAGCTTTTTCACCAATTGTCGGGCAGACTTTTGGAAAAGATCAGCATACGCATATGAATGAGATACAAACAAGACAAAAATAAGATAAGGATCAGTGGAGAAGCAAAGTGAAAAAGTAAAATACAGCTCACTAAAGGTTTACTCTCAAAATTTCTATTTCACCTACACATGTAGAACCAATTCAAGGCCAAAGAAAGCTGACAGTTGGAGCTTGGCTAATTTAAACACCCTCGCATGAACACCTATAATGAAGCACAAGTGTGTCCATCTGTTTTGTGTCCCAAAAAAGAGCTCCAAATGAATCTCTAAAGACATGCTGGGGAGGGGATCCCAAAGGTCATGGCCTGGAACCTACAGCCACTAAAATGCTCAGGGAAGAAAATAGTTGCCCTTGCATCTGTTCAAAAACCTCCGTCTACAGTCCAGAGACTGAATAGATTCACTCAGCAGAGGTCACATGGGCTAGGAGGATTCTATATAAACCCACAGCTTCCACATTCAACAGTTCACTCCCTCCAGTCTCCTAATACACAGCTAGACTGAAAGTGGTGGGCCATTTCTCGATCCCCCATTTCTCTGTCAAAGACCAGGCACAGCACAGAAGCAATGTCTGACACAGAGGAAATTGTTGAGGAGTATGAGGAGGAAGAAGAAGAGGCAGAAGAAGAGGTTGAGGAAGAGGAATGCAATGTAGAGGAGGCCCCTCAAATAGAGGATGAAGAGGAAGACAAGAACGTACAGGAGGTGGGGGAGGAACCAGAAGAAGACTCCAAGCCTAAGCCCAAGTTGTTTGTTCCAAACATGGCTCCCCCCAAGATGCCTGATGGTGAAAAGGTGGATTTTGACGACATCCACCGAAAGCGCGTTGAGAAGGACTTCAACGAGCTGCAGAGCCTCATTGAGGCGCACTTCACCGGGAGACAGAAGGAGGAAGAGGAGCTGGTGGCCCTGAAGAACCGCATCGAGCGGCGGCGTGCAGATCGCGCAGAGCAGCAGCGCATTCGTGCCGAGAAGGAGCGCGAGAGGCAAGCTCGTCTGGTGGAGGAAAAGGCCCGGCGTGAAGAAGAGATGGCCAAAATCCGCGCTGAGGAGGACGCCAAGAAGAAGAAGCTCCTCACCAACAAGGGTTACGGGGGATACCTGCAGAAGGTGGATCAAAAGAAGGGCAAGAAGCTTACAGAACGTGAGAAGAAGACCAAGGTGCTCATGGAACGTCGAAAGCCGCTCAACATCGACCATCTAAACCAAGAAAAGCTGGCAGAGAAAGCCCGTGATCTGTGGCAATGGCTGCAACAGCTCCACGCAGAGAAGTTTGACCTAGCTGAAAAGCTCAAGAGGCAAAAGTATGATGTCACTGTGCTGCGCAACCGTGTCAGCGACCATCAGAGGTACAGCAAGACCGCCAAGACTGCCAGGAAGTCCTGGAAATAAACACTCTAGGCAGAAGGAGCAGTTCAAATCAAACTGACCCGGTTTCCCTTAGCCAAAAAGTCACTCCTTGAAGCACTGAAGACGTCACTCCCTGAAGCGATTGTAGACGTCAATGCAACGGCATGCCTAAAACATCACACACTCTGAATGTAGTCTGAGTTGAGTTTGATATTAAAATGTATATATGCTAACATTTGATATGTGTACATGATAGGTGTAGGTATAGCCTCAGCACCACTGATACAGTAAGTAGTTATCTAGCACGCCTAGTAGGTCTGTCTGGGATCACTTAGCAACTCAACACGCTGTGCTTCAAGTGTGTGATAATTTAGGAATGCCCTTTAGACCACGCTAACATTTTCCATCTTGGTTAGCAACATTAGCCTCTTAGCTTCAGTGCAAGTTTATCATATCAAATCTTAAACATTCAGCATTTCAGCATTCAGTCCCATTTTATTTATCTATATTTTAGTAAGAACGTTCTCTAATGATATATAAGGGACAACCAAGTCCACTTTAACACTAATAATTACTGCATTGTTATTTGTCACGTCACTCACAGAGCTCACCCTGTAGATCTCAATGTAGATCAAACCCAGGCTCCCTACAAGTCCGAAAAGAGCCTCTCTATATAGCACATTTATTAAAGCGGGAGTTACTTTATAGACATCCTGCATAATGAAATGAATTGCTAAGTTATAAAGATACGATAAAGAACTGCCCTCTCCTGCTCAATGCTCTTATTTGATATTAAGACTGTTTCATGGACACTAAATACCAAAGACTGATCCGGTAGTTTGACTAGAGTTGTCATTTTAAAACATTTGGTTTACTATGTGTTATATATTTCAGAAATTTTGGTAGCATGTCTTTAAATCATTTTGTTAACATTGCATTAGCTGCATTCGTTTTTTCACATCTTGAAATTTGAAGCACGACCATGTGGACGTGGTGTTAACCGACAGCTCATTTTAGTGAATGTTCATCTTCAAGGCTTACCAACAATTAAAATCAAATTAGTAATTTTAATGTTTGTGTGTGATGATTTTTCATCTTCTCTTTAAATAATAATTTTTTAAAATATATCCCCCAGCATATTTTAACCTTGCTTATCCTGATCAGGGTTGCAACCTTTTCCAAAACTTATCCATGGAATTTACAGGTAAGATCGTTCACATATTCAATCAGGTGATGTTATTTTAAGTGTTATTATTGTTGCGAGTGTTTTCGGAGTTCTACTTCTGTGGCTTGCTTTTGTAATGCATGCTATAAAAAGCACGCACTGCGGTGACCTAGAGGTTAAAGTACTGAACTAGGGACCAGAAAGTCCAGGAATCAAATCTCACCTCAGCTAAGCTACCACTGTTGTCCTTAAGGAAGATCTTTAACCCACATCTGATTGCACTGTAGAACTGTATCAGATGTAAATCGCTCTGGATAAGCATTTGCTAAATGCTGTGAATGTAAATGTACTCTTAAAAACTAGAACACTGAAGACATGGCTGTAACTGAAATAAACTGTTCACCAATTCTACACTATATAGGAAGAGGCTATTTAAAGCTAGTAGTAACATTGAAGCACAACTTAAATCAACACTTCCTCGTCATCAGCATGTGTCAGCACTGATCTGTCTCTTAAACAAACATACAGTTTAAAGATGGAAGTCTGTATTTAAAAGTAGAATTTAATTGTCAATTAATGTTAGTGAAAGCAGCGTGTTTCTGATGTGTTGCTGTGTTTGTGATCGATGAGGTCATGATTTTTAATTATTTATTAATAAAAGTACCGTGTAAGGTGTTTACGCAAGCATTTTAGACAAATTAAAGAAACAGGAAAGCCACTTTATAATGGTCAAGCATGATATTTATTTTCTGTCAAATAAAAATGAATCGGCAACATTAAAAGGAACACAGATCTCTTTCCATTAAATTAAGCACACGAATATTATAGTAAAGTAAAAATTACATCACCAATAATACATACTTTTAAGTATTATTCAAAGAAAAACATAAATACCATGGGTATTTGGGTATGAGCAATTTTTGTAACAACATTGCGTTTGAGCGAACAAAAAAAGGCACTTTTGAGGAGCAGTAGAGATTCAAAGGAGTTTGTTTCTTCAGTCACAATTATGTAAACGATTCAAAGGCTTTTGTTAGGAAGATATTTTTGTTTTCTGAACACACACAGGACATATGTATTGTCCTGGTGTCCTCTGTGCTGTTCATTTTTAGCGCTGCAGACCCCTGTTGTTGCTGCTGAGCAGTTTGGGGTAAGATGTTCCAATGGCATTTCCATGACGGCACACCACGATCTCGAGCACATACTCGTCCACTTTCACAACGGTGTTGGTGACACGCTCATTGCTCTTTAGAAAGATGATGGTAAAGAGTGCCACCTCAAACTCAGGGCTAACGCCAATGAAGGAGCTACCCAATGGCTTCAACAAGCTTTTCCAGCTGAATTGCAGGTTTATAACATGGTCATTGCTATCCGGCTGAAAAGGTCAAGCAGATCAGACAAATGCAGTAATTAAAAAACACAACAATATTCAGTTTAATCTGAAAAAAATGACAACTATAGCTGAAAATGACAACTATAGCTGAATAGCTGTATACTTTACAGAACAACATTACAGGAGTGCCATTACCCTTGCATAGTAGATATTAGGTCTTAGATAGATACTCTTTACGATTACATGTTTAGAAGGTTCATATTCAGCACTTTATCATAAAATAAGCTTTATATTAATGATTTTGCTCAACTGTAGTTTAATGCAAGTGTTTTATGCAAGGTAGGCTATGCTATTATGCTATTAAGTGAGTACACCCCTGACATGTTTGTAACTATTTTGTTTTATATTTTAATGCGATAACACTGAAGATATGATACTGTCATACAATGTAAAGTAGTCAGTCTACAGCTTGTATAACAGTGTAAATTAGCTGTGCCCTCAATATAACTCAACACACAGTCATTAATGTCTAAACCACATGTCTTACCACATCTGCAGCATTGGCTTTGTAGCCCTTGTAGTCAACAACATTCAGCTTTTCCTGTAGGTAAAACTGAACCCAGTTGTGAAGGCCCATGATCTCTTTGCCATTCTTAGTCTCACCAACAAATACATGCTCGAACCCACAAGAGTCTACACTATAATGGAGGAAGGAAAGCACAAAGATATTAAACGCCTTCATTTTTTGACTGTTGGACTAGAATTCCTGATAGGTGCTTAACTGATCAGAATAAAATGTGGATGTTTTTTGGACTCACCCTCCGTTCCTGTCTCTCTTGTAGAGTTTGAACCAGATATCATAAAGTTGCATTTTGAACTGAGCTACATCAGCAGGGGCTTTTTTTTTACTGACCAAATATTCATGGGCACACTGAAAGATAAACAGGCCGATTCAGCCACTTGAGGAAACAAATACAAGTAAACAGTTTAAGCCAATTTAGTAGGCAAGCGTTTGGATTACCTTCATGACCTGGGTCTTCAGGATGGCGTCGAGGAAAATGTTATTCTCCTCCAGCTCTTCTTTAGTCACTATCTCTGCTACGCCTGTTGACATCTCATAGTTGTCCAGAAGTTTTATGAAGGCTGTTTGAAAACAGTAAAAGTGAGACTAAGGATGTACGTTTGCTGACACCTGATAAAATGCCTGAAGACTGAGCTGTTTTATAGTGCCTTGAGAATGAATTCAGAAACACCCTAAATGCTCTCTCCCGCTGCTTTAAAGTGTGTATATCAATGCTATACAATATTTAATATACTCATGAATAAACTTGTTGGTTTTCTAACTAAATAAGTTATTTCTAACTAAAGCTATAATAAGGCTATATTTAATCATATTTTTGCAAAAGTTTGTTTATAAAAGATTATTTATGCCATGTACAAAAGTTTGTGGATCATATCACTTAAAATTGATTGGGAGTGTATTCTTGTTGCAGAATGATTCTATGAGTTTTAGCATGGGTCCTTTTCTCAAAGTAGTTTTACAATTTAATATTGTATTAATATTGCCTTCCAAATTATAAAGCCAATCCCATGTAGAGTAAACACAACTGGTTCCAACTGCCTAAATGTTACTTTTCATCTTCAGCAATTTCAATAGGGTGCTATGGCGGTTAAGCGGTTCGAATATTCACCTTACAGATCCACAGAACTGGGCTGCTGCCTGTGTGGAGTTTTTTCCCTCTCACATTCCAAAGATAAGGCTTAGATCAACTGGTGTCTTTAAATGTTGTCTGAGTGTGTGTGACTGTCACCCTGGCTGGGGCTGTCACCCATCTGGAACCCTGTACTAGATAGGCCTAGGCCCTCTGCAAGCCCGAATTAGAATAAGCAGGTATGGAAAGTGAGTGAGTGAAAGCAATTTCCATTTCACTTGTGAGGTGACCTATTACTGTTGTGTCATACTATATACACGAACTTAAATACATGCTCATTACTATAAAGGAAGAAAAACCCAGGACCTTGACGAATGTCTGTAACAGATTAATTGTGTGTAACGTGTACTGGCTTATTTAAACGTAATACTGAATTACTTACAATCATACGTTGCAATGCTTTTGAGTTTATTTTCATTGACATAAGTGAAAAGAGGAGCACTGGCTTTATCAGTAGCAGAATTACTGCCTTTGGCCACAAAACCAGCTTTTCCCTGTAAAAACAAACATGTTTCTTCAAGCAAGTCAGATATCATAAAGTTCATATAAAAACAATAAACTGGGTGCAGTATTGAAGTAAAGCCATGAATGGGATGCCAGTCCATCACGGGGCTGGGTAGGGTTTGCCTCAGGTATAGCAAATAGTGGCTTCATGTGACACCTGATCCAGATGCAACTCCACCACCCAAGCACTCGATAGTGTTTATTGCTAATGTTTAATAATGATTCTTTCTTATACAACATTAGCTTAACACTAACACTTTTGTTTAATTGTGGATTGCAACTTAATTGTAGTGTTATTTCAGATTCCATTCCTCACCTGTATATTGATTCTGTAATCAATGTCGGGCTTTAGTCGGTTAACATCCAGCTTCCATAGTTCATTAAAAATTTTGGAAAGTTCCTGATCAACATCAGATCTGAAACAGGAAAAAAAATGGAGTTAAATATAGCAGCAGTTTTAAATTAAAGAGCAGCAGATTCGTGTTGTCAAAAGTCTGCTGTAGTTTTAGTGACTTCCTCTTTTTAACAGCATCTTTAACATGCCAGCTGTTAGCGAGTACACAAGGGTTATGGTTAAATAAAACAGACCAAGATCCATGAACCATGAACTATAGATCATGTTTCATGGTCTAATTTTCGGTGCAAAAAATGTAGCTTTTCCTGCTCTGCCAAAAACGGCTTATATCTGTTACTTCCTTTACTTTGATCTTATCTGCATGGAAATTCAACTATAAACTGTAAGACAAATTGTTCCATACTACAAAATGTAAATTTCTCTCTGAATAAACAATGGCGTAACTCTTTCAACACTCATCTTGTTTTATTTTCTGACATTTTCTAATCATCCAATGACTGGGATTTTCACACACAACCATCCCTACTGTTTATAGTGAATTGTTTGAAATAAGAGAAAATATCCCATTGGTGTCAGTTCTCTGGATGAAAATGCCCTCACAATGCCAGACGGACTGGTTCAAGCTGATAAATCTCTGAACACATAAAATGTTGAACCTTGAGGCGGAATGGCTACAGCAGCAGAAGGCCAAGAACAGCCATTAAATTAAGTAAATATATCAATAACATTTAAGTCTAACATAAAAGCGTAAAACATAAAAACATAAATAATGCAGTATAGAAAAAATAAAAATGATAACACTGATATCAAAGCATAGTGTGGAATATTTTCACTTCATATTTTAACATCCAACAAATTCCTATCAAATTTTCATTCATTTTTTCATTCCTAGGGAGTGCTAAGGTATGTGTTTGCTTTCATTTTGTAGTTTAAGATGCTAACATGGTTTAAGACCAGGTACAAGAGCAAAGGTTTTCATGCTCATGCTCTGTATAACATGGCTTAACTACTTATATTCACATGTCTTTAAAACAGAGGCTTGCATAATCCAAATGAAAATTAAGATATTATCTAGTCAACACATATCAGCATTAATATTGTCCTTAAACAGTGTTTGTTAATATAACGGCTACTAGAAACATATTTATTAACTTACGTTACTACAAATCCTTATAAAACTATCCATACTGTGAGGCGTAGAAAGGTCCCACCCAATCTCTGAAAAGCGCCATTAAGTCATTCATCCATCATCTGATATAATCTTCTAAAAGTTAAACTATTACATTAACAATTTAAGATTGGTACCTGTCCCCTGTTAATATTATGTTAACCCCATTTTGTCAAACAGGCCTGCATTGGATACATCCCTACTTTTATATTTTAGGTAAAATGACTGATAAGTGTTCATAGCTACCACTGCACATACCACTGATTACTGGATTGAATTTATATTAAGTTTTGCAACAGCCTTATCTAGTATCTGAATACCATTATACAAATGTATTTTACCTTAAATCACTTGAGTTGGTCAATCTCATGTACAGGTTACCTACAGAACTAGCAACACAACCCTTTTTAGACTCCAAAAATTACTCTTACCAGTCACGTAAAGTCAGAATTCATACAACGAATGTCCTTTAGACCAGGGGAACCACACACTATTTATATCCAGAACACACTTACAACAAGGGTTCAGCTCGGTTTTATAAAAGCGTTGTGGTTTGCATTGCAAAAACTTGTAAATGTAAGACTGGCAGACTGGCGATTTTGCTTTTCAACTACCTCAATACAAAGCACATCAGATATTATGTTGAAAGCCATATACACAGGCACTTAGCAACAAATTGTTGGTAAGTGCACTTAGGTTTAGTCTATTAAGAAGAAATGGTCTGGATAAGAGTGTCTGCTAAATGCTGTAAATGAAATTGTATTTTAAAAGAAGAACTTCTTAGACTTCCAGTCTAAGTGGTCGCTGTTATTCCTGTTCTTTTATGAATATATTTGTTTTAGTGGAGATATAAATTTGGTTGCTGTGCTCAGTCACAAATTAGTTATAATATCATGACAAGTCATCCAAAATTGTGAAATGAAACTTTTGTTATCTTTGCTCACATTCTACAAACTATATTTCTGGATTGCATATCCTAGTTTTAGCAGTAAATGCCAACAAAGTATGGGGCATGGGATTTAGGGGTAGCAAAAGAGTCTGAGGGTACATTTCCAAAAACAGATGTTTCCTGAGGCCAAACAAGGGCTTCTACTGACTTGTCACCTCAAAATACCTATGCATTGAAAGACCAAGCATTGGGTAGTTTGAAGATGGCAAAACACTTAATATTTGTTCACCTTATATAAAAACCAGTAAATCGATATCATTTTCTGTACTACTTTGCATTGTTTCTATTGTTATATAATTAGTTTATGTTGTTGCCTAATCAATAATCACTCTTTCATTCTCAGTTACTGTGAACTGCTGTGTACTGCGATCATATTTCCTCATCAAAGACTAGGCACAACCAAAAAACGTACCTGCTTTTACCTGTTTTACCTGCTCTGCCTAGCACGCTTTATCACCTTATACTGATAAGCCCTCGTGACAAAGTTCTAATCCACAAGAAAGCTAACCCAACCTTCAGACAACATAGTCTCAAATCAGCCTAGATATTATTATTTGAAAGCATCTGTAAGTAATATTTACATATTAATGTGTATGAAGATTATATTCCAAATTTACATTGTGAAATTGTTTAGACTGTGAGATACAGGAGAGTCGACCCAAACTGTTCTCTGGAACACAATAAAATCCTTGGTAAAGTCTTATCACTCATCAAGTTTAACCTTGTGGTGCATCACAATGATTGCTTTTAAACCAAAAGCACTTAATAGAACAATGTTCTGTTAAACACAAATCTTTGATCTTTAATGTGTATTATGGACACTAAGCAGTGGTGACTAATACAGAAGACCTAGACTTAAAAGACAGTAATTATGCTTTTAAAAGCCTAATCCTAGACTATAGACTATATATTCTAACAGGCTAATGCTTAATATCTTGCAATATACATCATACAGTTTCTCTTGACAGTCTGCTTTTACTCTGTGCTGGTCTGAACGTGTTGTCTTATGTTCTGTACTTGACACCAATGTTGAAGTAATTCTGCTTTGGAAATGAATGCAGATGCAAGTTGAGTGTAAGTGCAAGTACTGTTCTCTGGGGAAGGAGAATTATTTTCCTAATTGGGTTCAATCATGACCTGTCCATTCAGGGTTGTGAAGATACTTGAGTGCTCCTTTCACAACAAGCATCCTTTCATACAAACAAGGATATACTGGAAAGAAACAAACTGAACTGACTCGGACTCAACGTATGAGATGCAGTTTCAGTACATGGAGTTATTACTAATGTAACCGCACTGCATTAATAAGCCTGCCCTTTCACCTTTACGTCTGTGAGCGTAGTGGTACCGCTGCTACTGTCCTTACCCAGGAACATAGAACTTTAAATCCTTCCAAAAGTGCCAGTAGAATATCTGTCCAGACTGGATCTGTGGTCACTGGAATACCTGTCTGTTTAAAAGCTGATACTGTCACTGGCATTACGGTAAGAGACACACAACGAATTCTTTACAGGAATTTAATTTGTATGTTCATCTTTCTACTGGTCATTTCTGGCATTGAGGCTACAGTTTGTAAAGCTACATTGCTATTGGTCATTCAGTGCTAATAAATTCAAAGCGTTTCAACTTGACATACACATGCCCAAGACTGCTGTATCATCAGTACCAGTCAACGAGTTTACCACAACCAAAACAAAAGTAGACTGTACGAAATACTAATATTCATTTTGTTTCATTGTGTTCAATTTTGTTTCATTGTTATTTCTGAAGTTGCTTACAATGGCCTGACTTATATTATATTTTGATTTTATAATAGGAATCTGATAATAAACATAAATACACAATTGGCAGAGACCGTATCAGGAACTTCTAATTTCGGTGTCATGTTGTGGAGGTGAAAAGCGCTGGGAGATGTAGTGAGGAAAACCCATTTAGACTCTGCTATGATAAACATGATTGATTCACTTCACAATTGACTTGTTGGAACGCATCTCCATTGTAAATCTAGGAGTACCTGTACATAGTTTTTCACCTATGAACTATATATTCACTAGGTGGGCCTATATACTTAAAAAAGGCTTATATACATGTCTAGACCGTTTCCCCACAGGGCACCGTAAATATGAGTGGGGGTTGGGATTATAATAAGTAGACAGGTGCCTGAGGGAACTGTTCCAATAAGAAAATAGTTCAGAAGGAATGGTAAGAAAGGGCTCATTATTTCTCAGTGATGTTTCACGTTGCAGCTTAATCATTCATTCTTCTACCTTCATTCAATAATTCAGTCTCTATTCATCATGCATGGTTCTATCATCATTTGGTCAAGCATGAAACAACTGCTTGAATAAATAAAGTAGTTGAGCTTTAGTGCTTGAGCAGGTAGTGCTGATGCTGCAGGGGATAAAGGTTTAATTCTCAGTTACGGTTGCTGTCTATATTGATTTGGTATCTTATTTTTGTCTGTGTGGAGTTTTTAATCCTCGTCCTAAGTGGAGTTTGGTGTGTTCTTTCTCTGTGTGGAGCATGGGATGTTCTCACTATGTAATGTTTTGTTTGTTCTCTTTGTCTAAGTGGATAATCCTGGGTCTATGAGGTTTTACTTCCAGAAATCCTAACCCACCCCTGGGTGTGAACAGACAGCTTTGTCCGCTTTGCAGTCCTCATCTCCGGTTACTGCCTCTGTAGGGTGTGGCATTTTCTTATGTGGGTTTCTATTAGATGAGTCGCTCTTAAGCTTTCGAAGGTGATAAAGCACTAATTTGGTAAAAGCACTAATTTGTGAATCACTTCACAGAAAATGTGCAGAACATTAAGTGAATTACAGAATCATTTTCTTTATGGTCCATCTAAAACCTAAGGCCCACAGGTTCTATTCTAGATTCTGGTGTATCCAGAGGAAAAATATCCACATGACACATGAATCAGTATAAGTACTTCCTAAAAAATAGAACTGGTTTAAAGTAGGTGTAGTATATTTTCCTTCTAAATCCCCTCAAACTGGATCTTTCTGGATATTTAGTTTACCTTTGTGTTTGCATTGTATTGCACAACAGGGATGCTGTTTACAAAGACTCCGTGAGGTGGAACAGCTGCCATCTTTGACAGGGCTTAACACAGCAATATATTTCTACATTGCTTTGTTCAGTTCATATGAAAATTTCATTTTGCCTTTAGGGGTCTGTAAGGCCATTCTGTATGTCTATACACTCTTTCTGTTTGCTTATTGAATATGATGTTCTTATTTGGAAAACATGGGCATTTGTTCACTGAAAACAGATAATATAAATAGGGTATAAAGCTTATAATGTGATTAATATTTTGCACACATACTGTTCTTGTTATTTACCTCATACAACCTGACAAAGCGAAACAGCAAAACCGCAAAACAGCGCCTCTCCCTTACAAAGCCCCAGCACAAAACAAAACAAAACAAAAATCAAACAAACAAACAAAAAAAGCTTTACACCAGATGCTTACAACACTGCTAAATAATGCTTAAAATAATGTTTAACACGAAATAACTTCAAACCATTATAATGCCACTATGCGCATAATGTCACTTTGCTTTCTATTCCTATTCAAAACATGAAATTTATTAATTAATAGCTGATTACCTCAATCACGTAAGTGTAGATCAATTTAATTTGACAATCATTAAGATCATTACCATCACATTTGTGATTAAAAACATACTAATAAAGCAAATGAAAAATGCTATATTATTTATGTTCTGTTGAGCAAATGAAATATTGTTGTAGTTCATGTTGCAATAGAACTAATCACAAGCAAAAGGAAAAATTATATTCACATCTAATCCTGTCCGAAATAAAGTCTTAATAAACATTTCTTACCGGCAAGCCATGGTTCCAGTTGCGACCCTCTGGCGTACGTTTTTATTCACTCTATTTATGAGGAAGTTAGTTGAGCTGTCTCGATTCTAGTAACTGTAAAACATGGCCAATCAGAGCTGAGAAAATGTGACTTGCCCGCCCACATTTATCCTCACTGGCCAAACTCTACACACGCCCAAAACCACACTCTGTTCACTATAGGATGCACTAGATCACCCCTACGTCGTGTCAAACTCTTAATAAGTACTGTAGAAGCTACCATGTTGTTCATTTTGTAATTGAAATAAACACAAAATGTATAGGTGACTTAAATCTGGCATACTAAAGCACAGTTGAATGCACCATCAATCCAAAGACTGAATAACCACAATTTGCTTTTTCCAGGATGTTTTGAATTTCCTGTAGACATCGTGTTAACTTCAGGTAGCCATACCACACATGATCGAACCTAAGCATTTGTATAGAGAGTGAGGGGAATTAAGTAGAGGATATAGTAGCTTGGGGAGTGAGGCACATACACACAGTAAATGAAGTAAGAAGAAAAGAGAAAGAGTAGGGTGTATGAAGTAGGGCCAAGGTATAATGAATCACTTAGATAGTAGCTATTCAGGAAGGAGGTATTAGGCAGTATGGAGTAGTCAGTGGGGAGCAGCCAGTAAGGACTAAAGAGCAGACAGTAGTCAGTAGGCAACAATGTTGGAAGAATGTAAATGGTAGAGAGTATAAAACTGAGAACGTATACACAGCAAGGAGCGAGGATAAGACAGCAGAAAGCAAGGAGTAGATAGTAAGGAGTAAGATAGAGTAGACAGTATGGTGTAAGAAGTACATATTGACGTATTTGAAATTTGGTTTGAATTTGGTTACTGGACTGTGGACTGTGTGAGGAAACCGGAGTACCTGGAGTAAACCCACGCAGACTCGGGGAGGACATGCAGACTCCACACAGAAAGGACCCAGGCCGCTCCACCTTGGGATTGAACCCGGGACCTTCTTACTGTTCCCACCAAGCCACCGAGCTGCTGGGGATATATCATTGTGGGATATATCATTGTGGGATATATCACTGTGGGATATATCACTGTGGGATATATCACTGTTGGATATATCACTGTGGGATATATCATTGTGGGATATATCATTGTGGGATATATCATTGTGGGATATATCAGTGTGGGATATATCATTGTGGGATATATCA
>JAUZST010070758.1:0-10317 GCA_034779995.1 Parotocinclus haroldoi
GGGCATGTTCGATTAATCGTACCAGCCGGTTATTAGGACCAAAACCATCCCGTCCCGATGTGCCCCCATTAACCGGAATCGACTGTATATAGATGATTTACTTAAAATATACACTGAACTTCTAGTACCTTGTGTGTTTTTTTTATTTTCTCCCCCCCCTGCTGATTTATGTGATTTCTTTTCATATATTTTGGCAGAAATCAGTCTACAAGACCACGGTGATCAGGTATTTCCACAACACAACACATTGCAGTACAGTTTTGAAGTCTACTGCATGTTCAGTCATGTAGGCACCTGTGATTAAACATTATATTGAGAATAATGGTAACAAAAAGACTGACCACAACACCCCCCCCCATACCCCCTCATTTATCTTTTTTTAAACAGGTGCCTGAAAGTCCTGGGAAGCTCAAGGTCATTCACTTTGGCCTTATATGAAACTGTTTTGTAACCAAATATGTCATTTTTTTAAACTGCTTAAAGTACCTCTTGCTATTGAGATTCTAAATCCATAGTAGTGTAGATACTTTGCACCGTGATTTGTTTTGAAAAATCATGCAAATTGTTTGGGGGCTGGGGGATTCTTAGATACTGACGTTTAATTTGAATAATTTAATAAAAAATGCTTTAACTGCAGATCGTCTCGGCGTGTTTCTTTTAAATCAGTGCTGCATTTGTTCCCTTTCGGATTCCAGGCTTTAACACAGTTTTTTTTTTGCTCCACGAATAAATCTAATGTGTTTGTATATATTGTATGTTGTGGCGGTAGTGATGTGGTTCATGTGGTAGGTGGTTCGGTTTGATCCAGGCTGTGTTTGAGGTGTGTGTGTAAAAAGGAAAGATTACACGCCAGATTTCCACCCGTGTCAGAGCGACCGTCGCCTCCCTCCCCTCCGAACATAATCTGACAGCATCCAGCCACCATAATCCCTCACTGTTTACTAATCAGTTTACTCTACGTTCTGTGATGATGTGGGGTTTTCTTAATAAATGAAAAATACACAAAACCCAAACGCTTGAAAACGTTGCCAAATGTGGTGCTGCACCGGTAAAAACAAAATCGGTTTTCTTTGGATTTTTGGATGTCAACTAAAGAGAATTTCTATGCAACAAATTGGCATGATCAAGTTTTTTAGGGCACCCCGTCATCCCACCTCCCACTGCTCTTACCTGAACAACAGCTTTAACCGTCTTTGCTCCTTCACAAGATGCTTTACAATTGTGTTTCTGCGGTGTCGGCTCTGTTCATTCATTCGCCTCATTTGCTTAATCCACAAGCTTGCTGAAAAGTCAGTGCCTATAGGCGGCAACACAGGGTGCAAGGCAGGGACGATCCTAGACAGGCCAAGTGCACACAGTCATACATGCATGCTAATAGCACTTTGGAAACACCAGTTAACCCAACTCCCACGTCTTTGTACTGTAGGAGGACCCTGGAGGACCTACAGTAAACCCACAGGGGCACCTGGAGAACCTGGGATCGAACCCAGGACCAGAACCATAAGGTTCAAGTTTCATTGACAGCTCTTATTATGACCACGTTTTCTTTCAGTTAGCAAAGTCTAACAGCTCACCGAGGTCTGTGAGCACAGCTTTTTAATATTTAGAATTTTTAAATGGGCGAATGAGCCGACTCCATTTTTACCTACTTCTATCTACCATCCGTTTGCACTGCCATTCGTAAACAGTTTGATCGCTGCCGAAATCCAGAATGCTCAGCTGTTAAACAAGAACAGTTTGGGGTGATCACCAACGATTTGTGCATGTTCTATGAAGATAATCGGGATAAACTCGCTAACTGGTGGTGATTCTGCAATGTCGATTAGGGTCGTCGAGCTTTCAGTGATGTTTTGTCATGTTCGAAATAGGAACGACCCCCTCGAGGCATTTTAAAGCCCGAGCAATTCCAATGGGGAACTTAGCAGAAACTGCTGGGGAGGGGGGGAATTTAATCGTCGAATCATGTCCTAGATGGCAATGTTCAGACGCAAATAAGCATTGACCTTAATCAATCGTTAAATGTGATCAATAGGGAAACCTTTTCAATCAGCAGAGCAAACCCCTCTCAGGTGAAAAGTTCAGCACACCACGAAGCAGCTCCCATGTACAGAGGTGTGACATGGTGTTTGGTCACCCGAGACCAACAAGAATAAATGTACCAAAATGTTCTGGCCTCTGTAATTAGGGCTGTTAAGAGCTATTGTCTGCGGCGGGATCAGGTTGCGACGTTGTCAGGTAAGAATGCTAAAACTGAAGTTCCTTTGTAGACTCTTAACCATGACACACAACCTTGATGTTTGTCTCCAAGCAATCAAAGTGTGCAGTTTTCATACAGGCAGGTGGTAATGAACTGGATCTCACGTGTGCCAATTACAATCAAACCAAATGCATTTGTACCTTTTTTCTTTTACAACAGGGCATTATCTCAAAGCAACTTTACAAATATCTAAGCACAAAGCCCTAAGTGAGCAAGCCTGGGGCAACAGTGGCAAGGAAAAAAAAAAGTCACTAAGCGTTAAGGAAGAAACGTTTAGAGGATCAAACCTAAAAAAAGGGACCCATCACCTTGGGGCAGCCTAGATGCTATGAACTAAATAACCCAATTGGAATCGTTTAAATAAACAAAAGCTAAAAAATGAGGAACAGAAATGATACAAACTAAGATAATATATACAGAATAAGAACAGCATAATCAAACAGATCATGCAAGCCACGATTGTGTTTAACCCTCTGGTACCTTTTTAAGTAACGAAAATGAAGTTGGTATAGGGAGCAGGAGGGGGGGGAAATAAAAAATAAAAAAAATAAAAAGTATCCAGTACTGGTACTATAAAATAAATCAAATTCGATATGCTATTTAAGCAACGAATTAACGGGTGTTAATTATATTTTTAAAAAAAAAATCAAAATTATGAATAGCAAGTAAAGTAAGTAAGAAATTAAACCGCTACAAATATATTTAAGACTAATTGTATGATTAGAAATTCCAAGGTTAAAAACAAATTGAGATTTTTTTTATTATTTTATTTTTAAATTATGTCTGGCTTATTTGAATTTGAAGAATGTTTAACTTATTAATTTTTTTAAAAAGCTACACGATACAGCTAGAATAAAGCCGCTTTATTTAGTGGCTGTTAGGTCGAGACGTGTTGGTTTCACTCCAACTAACTCAGGCTGGAAGTGAAATAATGAACATAAAACTATTTAGAAAGAAACCAAAGCCGCAATAAAACGCAAGTGGAATTCACACCAAGACTGAAAAGCAATAAAAAAAAGAACATTACAGGGGGAAAATGGTAAACAAAACATGAGACAAAAACCCTCAAGCATAACGAAACAATGAAATTCTGTCTTAAGTAAGAAAAGGGACGGAGAATTGAGGGGGAAAAAACACTTGGAAAAACCGGGCTTTGTATTAAATGCAGGCTACTTATTAACTTTTTTATTTAAATTATTTCTTAATTTTTCTAACTACGTCTGTCAACCCCCCCCCCTCCCAATTGCTCCTTACACTGCACTGAAGCGGCTGAATCACGGATCACTCGAGCTTCACCATCAATTAATCTAAATTAACTCACTCCATTATCTGGACATGGTGATTAGCCCGTTCTTCAGTGACCCCCCCCCCTCCCCCTCCCCAAACATACACACCACCCCCTTTAGAATTTAGAAACTGGATTGCCCAACTTTGTGCCCCGTTTAGTTTGGATGGTGGAGAACCAAGGTCTCGTTTCCACCCCACAGGAGAAGCAGCAGTCTAGATTAGCCTAAAGGAAGCCCTACCTGATCAATAAATCCATTTTTTTAAAATAATCTATTGTTGTTTGTGAATTCATGACCACATTAAGGTGAATGTAAGTTAAGGTGGAGCCACTGGTCTGCTTTTCTACCTGCAGGGTTCCACAGTTTGGTATCAAATCAGACCGCTTACGAAAAGTAGGGGCCGCATTTCATTTTGAAACCTCCCCCAATATCTGTATATCTATAGCTGGTGTGTTCCCGTTTTATTGAGATGGTGTGATGTGATTTTTCGTTCTGACTCCGTAAGCAAAAGTGTCACTTTGATTAAAACGTTTTTTTTTTCCCCATTTCTTCCTACTGTTTGCACCAGTGAATAATTAGGTGTGGATGAGGGTGTAGCATCGGGAACGAGGGAGCAGCAGTTTTAGTGCGGTGACATTTCACCCAGTCTAAGCAGCTGCTTTGACGTATGAGGTTCTTTACTCGCCCCCCTTTCGGTTTCCTTCAGTTACACAACTACTGTGCTCACAAAAAAAACAGGAGCCCACAGGAACTACTGGACAACCTGATCCTGTCCCATCACTGTCAGTGTGTTTGGGAACTCCTGGGTGACCATTACACCCTATTGACCAGTCAATGTGGGGCACTTGTCCATGACATGCTGCTGTTCACCCCCATGAATAAGTCACTCGTTTCTCAATAACGATTACGTTTTGGCTTTATTTCATTTTTTTCTGATAACCTTGCTTAATTAAATGAAACCAAATGCTTTTATCAGTCGCTTCAGATTCATTTTTAAATATCCCCTCATTTTAAAGCATTACCATTAACTACCAAACTCGGCAAGCCAGCTCTTTTATAAACAGAAAAAAAAAATTGTACAAACAGATGTACAAAGATCTTTTGTTGTTTGTTTGCATTGAATTATTAGCTTTGCATTTTAACCATTAATACAAAAAACGGTGTATACATTAAGTGTTTTAAGTTCAATTCAGATCAAGTCCAGTATTTAGTTTGTTATGCAGTATTCGTCATTTTTCTTTATGACAAAGCAGGGGATTCCAGGATTTAAGATTAGCGCAATTTTTAAAAAAAACTGTACATTTGAACAAATCTGCATCATCATTCCCACAAGTAAAGAAATAATGTGACTTTTTGA
Source organism: Parotocinclus haroldoi (assembly GCA_034779995.1). Lineage (NCBI taxonomy): Eukaryota > Metazoa > Chordata > Actinopteri > Siluriformes > Loricariidae > Parotocinclus > Parotocinclus haroldoi. The sequence continues at coordinate 4,901 of JAUZST010070758.1, forward strand.
ATCGTGCAACTGACTGGAAACGTAAAACAAATTTGAACAAACGTTCAATGAGAGCCACATAGCCATCACTTGGGTCATACCATTTACAAAGCGGGGGGGGGGGCTGCTGCATTTTCGTTGTTAAACCATGTTCAGTCCATTTACTTTCTATGTATCTCACGTTATCGTTATTAATAACCCTGTAGTGTAACATTTAATATAACAGTGTAATAGCGGTATAACGATGCGTATCGAAAACCTGACTGAACTTAGCACATGGCAACAGGAGAGTCCATCTTATTACCGCATTTGTGCATTTAAAATAAAAGGCTGAGTACAATATAGTGATAGTCTTTTTTTTTTAACTTTCCATCCCACAACACAATTGATCTTCTCTTGTCTTTTCACTGGCAAGTTAAAGGTTTTCTTCTGATTAAAAAACGACAAGCAAATAAGATGCGATACAGTAAAAGGGCAGAAAAAAACCCAACTGACAACCTCAGAAAAAGCACAAACTTAAAAAAAGACTCAAAAAATGAATCAGGACAAACTGAGCACAACATGGAGAAACGTTAAGAAAAAAAAACCTTTTTAGAAAAAACAGCATTACTTAGCGGAGAATCAATTGCACAAGACTAAACAGAAACCAATTAAATCATGAATTAATTATGTAATAAACTTATCTACAACCCCAAGCTAGAAAACAAACCATAAGTAAAAACATTAACACGTTATTTATCACGGTAAAAAAAAAAAAAAAAAAAAAAAACAGGAAAGAGCCAGATTTCCTAAAACCGGGAAAGTTGTTGAATTAATATTTCGCAAACATTAACTCATAACTTTAATTAAAACCCATGTTCCGATCACAGGAACCAAGTGTAAGTAGTAAAGGAAAATCAAAAAGTAATTTCAACACCTATTTTAAGGCACGTTGGTCCAAATGATCGCACAAAAGTCGAGTCCGTTTGTAGGACTTCAACCATGCAAACATTTACATTATGGAATTTGTTCGCTAGCATTTACCTTGTTTAAAACAAAGACTCATTAGGTACCAACACCAAGAACACAATTTAAGAAACTAAACTAAAACAAGCCAACCTCGAAACAAATCCGTTACCGTTTCAGAAATAATCTGCAGGTCTATGCATTTAATATTCATAGATGGCAAAGCTGCCTCTAGTTTAAACTGTACATTTGCTACACAAATCTGCAAAAATCATTTGGATTGGAAGCATTTTATATTCATTCATAATTTACTAAGTTGTTGTTTGTTTTTGTTTTTTTTTAACAGTGAGCCAACTATCTTAATGATCTGTTATTCTGCTGACAGGCCTAGAATTTAGGACCAGCTAAGATTTAAGTTGCTTAGGTGAAAGTGAAAGGTTTTATTCCACACGCCTAGTGCAAAATGTGCTTAGTTCGAGATAATTAATGAACCTGTATCAAAGCAACTCATTTATTATCTAAATGTAAAATGTACTGAACAATTCAACAACGCCTGCATTTCATTTGCACCTGCCAAAAAAATCTATTTCTCCAAAATCACTTGTACTATTTGGTAAAAAAAAAAATTAAAAAAAAAAAAAAAAAAAAAACTCAATTATTGCTAAATTAAATTGAAAAAAAAAAGATTGCATGCACTATCGATTAAGTGATTTAAACTTAAATGGTTCTAACATGGATCTGTATTTACATCCCATGTCGTCTTTAACGTCACGTTAACATTGTGGATGTAAGAAGGAAAATAAATCGACCAGCCTGCTAATGATGAAGCCTCGTGCTGGAACAGGACGTCCTCCCGCTGTGTGGCGAATTAGGAAGCATCGCTTTTCCACCTTGTGTATTGAAAATACAAACAACAGAAATATTAACCTCCTGAGCAGTTGTCTGTAAACATTCACCTAAAGCTTAGAGACTAATGATGTAATCCTATACTTATTACGTCATGTGCAACCACTAACGTACAACTTAGGTTTTGGTTGGACTTGACTCTCAAAACAGTTACTATTTTCACACTGAGCTTCCACAGCAAAGTTAAACGAAATCTCAATCAGTGACGTCACCTTTTACTCAGGCCTACACAAATGTACAAGATATCAGATTTATTCATAGAAGATTTGTTACATTTGTCAGTTTCGCACAAGGCAAGCGTCTCAAAAAAATAGCAATAATTAATTACAAAATACAGGCCTCGCTGACCAAAAAGACTCAGAGTCGGTTCCCTAACAGACACTGCTAGTGATAGAAAGTTTGATTCCTTTCACCGAACCGATTCTTTCGTTACCAAAGTTCGTTTCTGGATTTACGAAGCAATTCGGGGATTTAACGGTAACGGTCTGGATTGATTCTGCACTCATTTAAGGTGGAACGGGGAAGTTCAGGTTGGTGCCGCACAGCCCTGAAGAATCGTTTGAATCAGGTATTGGATTGCCAAGTGCAACTTTTGCTAAAATTTTATTTTTGCTCAAATAAAACACCCCGTAGGTTTAAAAAAAAAATGAAAGTCAGTGAAACCAACCATCTTAAGGCGTTTGTAAGTGATGTAATTCTGTTAAGATACTCACCGTTCGTTTAAAATCTCCTCCTTAACAGAAAACAGTAACACGCTGCTTTTGTCCAGAAAAATTGGCGCTCAAGTCCCCCTTTTGCGCATGCGCAGTGCTTTCACAATTCCTACGGTTACTAACCCAAGTCAGGATTTGTTTTTAATTGAGTTGTACCTAATGAGAAATCTGTCACGCCCCTTTACTGAGCATAAAATTACACTGATTGCTCTAAATCAGATACAGCTTGTGACGTCACGTTTAAGGGCAAATATTGTCAGATTACAGGGTGCCGACATTTATTCTTATAATCTCAGAACACTTACAGTTTCCTAAGCGCGTTTTCCCATCACGAAAATTAAGTTCTCGCAGCAATTAATTCAAAAGAGAAACAGCTCGTGCATTTATCTGATCATACCAGTGGATATATTTGGTACTTTCAATTCTGCCTAAAACGAATTTTTTTTTTTTTTTTGCCTTAAAGCCCTCGTACCGCGAGCGCTAATCACGTGCCGCTGTTCGATAAAAGATGCAGAGAGGTTTGGTTCAGGCTCGCGCTTACTTAAATCCTCTATATTGATGGTTGCCGCAACTCCAGCCATGTCGCTGAACAAACATGTTGAACCTTCCGCTGTTTAATCAGCTGCTGCATCAATAATAATTAACACCAAGAGGCTGATTAAAGTCACGTGGTGCCCAAACGTATGAATAATGAACTACAAGACAAGAAACTTACGCCTGTGAATAATCAGCCTAATAAATAACATTAGACTGTGAAATCAATATAATAAATATTTATATTATATAAACATAATCAAATGTTTTATCAAACCTTTTCTAACTTTTAAATTTAAACGAGAGTGGTGCGTCGCAAGTCAAAACACAGAGATTTTATTTAGGATAATTATTCTTTTTCTAGGATGAACAAAACCTACAGGAAAACATTTAACAATCCTCTGTTACACAAAGCAGGTATAAGTTACTACACTAATAATATATTTGAAAAACAACAGGTAAAGAAATTAAAACAAGGCACAGTCCCTACATAGGTAATTTTACCCACGCTGAGAATTATTTCTTGCACCTTTTTGGTTGCACAGCTCATAAAAAAAGGCTCTACTAACTAATGATTGCGTAACGTGTTTCTTATTTTAATACCAGAATCATCGTGCGTTCCTCGTGCTCCTATAAAACACGTCACCCAAGAGCAAAGAGAGTCCTGTCTCAACATGCTTGCACGCGGAGTGGCGGCCAGCTGCTTCCAAGTTCTGACCCATTAACCTAAACTCCACCCATGTAATTATCCAATCACAGTAGCCATTTGGCCTCGGGCCGTGTGGGGAAAGCTTGGGTTGTGCGGAGAGGCTTTTATTCAATTACTGTTAAACTGCTATCGCATATTAGGGGGGAAACGCCACAGTAAACTGATTAGACCTGATAAAGGATGTGTTTACAATTATCAGTCCACCTACCAAATGAGATTTAGCAGCAAGGTAACCGCTAACCGAATAAGTTTACACCCTTAAAATAAAGATTTCCGAAACTGTTCTTATTATTTAAGCAATCGGAACCAGTGTGGCGTTTTTTGTTTCAAATAACACCCCGACAGGTTCAAGCATTCGCCATTTCACTAGCTATATGAAAATCTAGATTTGGAAATGATTAATAAAACGGAAAGAAAGCCAGAACCAAACAGGTTTACCTGATCAAATTTGAAATGTGCCTGAGAAACTCTCACCCTCAAAGCTTCTCGGTTTGTAGACAATAAAAGTGGGGGGGAAAAAAAAGACCATTTCCCAGAAGCCGAACAATGACATTATTTCCAACTTTCCTCCCTGAAAGGAGGGCGTGAAAGAAAGCAGAACGTCACCCTGTCTCGAGCTCTAAAACTTCTCCATAACTATTGTGTTACTCCAAAAAATGTTTCCTTTTCATCGGGAATTTGCAAATGAATGATATCATGGGAGTTTACGGCGGACAGAATCCACACAAAGAGAGCGTGTACAGAAGCTGGTAGTTAACTGTTCTTTATTATTTTCATTATTATTACGGACAGGAATGCAATGGCCTGCGCCTGAAATACATTCAACATCTCACTGGCATTGCGGAAAATGCGCGAGTCCACAGTTCCTCTCCAAAACGTGTAGGTATGTGTGTGTGTGTGTGTGTGTGTTGGGAGGTGATCCAAGTGCTGAGAAAACATCCGTAGGAAACTTTCATCGTCCAGTTTGGCCCAATCTTCCACCCAATTCACCTGCTCTATAAAAAAAAAAAAATTCTCCCAACACGTTTATAGTTTCTCTGTACTCTTTTCTCTGCAGGATGACTTTTCAGCAAGTCCCCTGGAGGCCAATTGTTGATCTTTGGACTATTTTGGAGGAACAGTATGCCAGCTTTCGTCAATACCAGCTAAGCTGCGGTCACTGGAACGGACCTTAATACGTATGTACAAGATTCAGCTCGCTCGAGCTGATCAGACACAAGAACGCCTCTTGCAGCCTAAAAATAAGTGATTTAAGAAAGAAAAGAGCTGTACAGGTGCTGCCTTCAGAGGCTCTTGCGATTCCACGACTGTTGTGAAACCATGGGGAGGTGGGGGTGGGGGCGGGGGCGGTGTAAATGACAGCTTTATTTGTAAAAATTAATTTTCACTGGTAAAACGCTTTGATTAAAAAAAAAAAAAAAAATTCTTATCCACATTTGATTTTTTTCTGAATATGGATATTCAGGGACTTTTTTTAATATATATATATATATAAAATGATGAACATCTAACTTTAACTCTAAGTCCGTATACCTTTTTAATATATATTTATAAACTCAGCACACTATTAAAACGAGAAGGAAGTACGTGATCGAGTGATTGAGTGATGGGGGGGGGGGGGGGGGCGTTTG
>JAUZST010070769.1:0-21837 GCA_034779995.1 Parotocinclus haroldoi
GACTCCACACAGAAAGGACCCAGGCCGCTCCACCCTGGGATTGAACCCGGGACCTTTTTGCTGTGAGGCAGCGGTGCTACCCATCGGTGCTACCCTGAGCCCCCGAGCTCAGTGGGGGTCGGGGCACAGTTGTACCCCTCAGCTTGCCAGTCAGTCATAGGGGCACAACCGTGCATTAAATTAAGCCTCTAAGCCACACTACAGAGGCTTAGAGCGAGGTTCAGACAATCAGATTTTAGAACCGGCACCATTCCATTTTAGAAGGTGAAATCTGAACCGTTAGGCGTTCCACAAAGCAACTTCAGAAAAAAAAACTTTGCTCTCTCTGGAGATCATTATTAAAATCATTATAAGATGTTAAAAACATGTATTAATGTATTCGGGTCAGATTCAGATACACTATATGAAGCGAATATGAAGCAATTTAAAAAAAAGAAGCATTTGATTCTATGTCATTAAACAAGATCAACAGAAAAGCAAATGAAAGTGATGGTGATTGAGTAGGAAGTGATGTATTCATGGGGGTGAACAGAAACATTGGTCAAACTGGACCAGAGTGCCCCCACATTGACTGTTCAGTAGGGTGTATGATCACCCAAGAGTTCCAAAACACACAGACAGTGATGGGGCACGGACAGGATCAGATTATCCAGCAGTTTTTGTGGATCCTCTTTATATTAGTTTAGAAAAATCTTCCAATTTTCTAATAACTGGCTCAAAGTTTAAAACCATCTGTTCTCACTTTCTAACCTAAAGAACGCCAAATAACAGCAAACACATCGGTATGGAAACTACAACTTTCTACTTTCCCCACAAGTCCGAACTGTTGCGGAGTTTAAACTCAAAGAGAACCTTACAAATCATTTACGAAAGAAAAACAAACCATGCAGCTCACCCTCTGTAAATCTCCTTCCCCTGGCTCTTCACGGTTAAGCACTTCAGCACGAACGTGTGCATGTGTTTGTGTAAGTTTGTGTGTTTGTGTGTGTATGTGTGTGCGCTTAGGTGCGTACTTTGGCAGTCCGAACAACTTCCGTTCCTCAGGGGGTTGTAAGACTCAAACAAATTAACAAAGCGATGTACACGGCTGCAAATGTCGCCTCATTTCCAAGTAGTTTCTACAGAGTTGTGTTGAATACAAACACGCACGGTATTACGTGTTTACGTATTATTCTGTGTTTACGTAAAAAAGCAACTTAAGGAACACGCACCGAAAGTTTCAGACTAATGGTACAGTCCAACACATGTTCGCAAAATGACGCTACAACGGTACCGTTTGTAAAGTGTTTTTTCTGTATAAACACGAATTCGAGCATGTATCACGCGTTCCAATGTCATGTTTTAATATCATATGTTACTCCCCTTTGCTCGTTTGTACGCTATCGATTTATACAGGAGCCCACGCCAGCAAAGCAGGTCTTAACCGTAAAATTTTAAATAACATTAAATAAACACGGGAACGGCACCAGCTATATAGCTTTTGTAAAGTTTGGACACCATGACATTACATGGATTTTGTTAGCTTCAACATAAAACTACGTTTAACTTCAATATGTCATTTTCAGAATGAAATCTGGCTTGACCTGGGGAGCTCTGGACCCTATCCCTGGAGCCTCAGTCCATCAGAGGGCTATGAAGCTACTGGCTACTGTGGCAGCATGGTGGGAATAAATCATTAGTTTGACATGCCTGGGCCTGCATTGACTGGACGTTCCTGCTGGTCCCAGTAATCCAAACCGTCTTGGACCCCTGCTCCACCAAAGCACTGGTGCAAGCAAGACAGGTGCAAATACTAAAATGTTGAATTTCTTCCCAAGATGTTTTGAACGCAGCGGAATATTTACAGATCTATTTTACAGACAGGTTTTTTTTTCTGAGCGCCATTCATTCAAGTTTTTTAGAAGCAATGCAAAACTTGTGAATCCGCAAAATACATGGTTGGTGGACCAGTGCATTGGATCACTGTGACACCCGAGCACCATAAACAGATATGGACCTCATAAGCATAGCTGGCATGCATTTAGCATTATGTGTCTATTTTTTGAGTAACATTAATATCAGTAGTCACTTATGTTTACATCCCTAAAATGCAGTTAAAACTAAACTTTATTCATAGTTTGGGGGTAAAACAGACCCCAGTTCAGTTCGTTTAGAGCCAAACTAACAGTCTTAGCAGCCTTTGGTTTGAAATGCTGAGGTGTTAAATCTAGTTTTGGGAAGATATGGGTTCAAATGGTTGCTCGTCGAAGTATCTTTTTGCAAACGAACACTTGAGATCGTTGTGGTAAGTGCACAAAAGAGATGCAGTCGACTCTGCTTTTTGGTTACCAAAAAACAACAATAAATCAAGTACGTCACTTGTTTGCTTTGAGATGCGTTTGGATTTTGAATTGCAATGTTTGCATTTCTGTGGTCTGAGTCTTTCAAACTCAATGAACAGGGAATGATGTGTGTGTCATTATTAGGATCACTTATATTTACACATAGACGAATACTCAATGAAGCACTGGCTGATCAAATATACAGAATTCCTCTCCCAAGATGGTACAGTGTGCTTCCTAACAAACTCCATTTCATTTAAAGCAGCCCACAGCCGTTTATTTCGCTTCGGTACAATGTTGTGTGATGCGATAAAGAACTGATAAAGAAATGCTTCAGGACATCAAAAAGATTAAGAGTGGCTAGAACCACTTGAGCTGTTGATTCTGATTGCAGAGATCTAAACAGTGTTTTGAACCAAAAAAAATCAGGCAGCAAGGTCCAACCTACGAATCGCAGGTGTGAAACAATTACATCTGTTTTATAAAATCTTATTAGAGCGCCAGTTTGCCTGCTTGTCAGGTGTCTCAGTAATCTTATCTGCACCGGGCTTCTGTTGTAGAAGGAAAAAATTCCACAGTAATCGTGGGTAGCCTGTTCATTATATTTGTTTAGACTTACTCTACACTTGATACCTGTTTAGTAATCATATTTATCATCTAAAAACGGATATTTGTCTAAATTTTATATAACATTTTTTTACAAAGCCCAGTTTTGTCTTGCTGTCCAAATGCATAACGAAAATGGATGCGTAATACTTTTACACAGCGCTGTGTTTTTGTGGAACGCTTACCTAGTACTAAATATATAATATGTAACGGTGTAAATTAAAGAACAGATAGTGAAACAATTTTCATCTGCAAATCATTGCTTTACATGAATTTGCATGAATATACTGCTCACAAAAATGTGTGTATGATTTAAAACAAAATCTCCTGTAAAGGAAATATTTATTTAGATTTGTGAGAAGTGGGGTGACATACAACTGCAATCTTGCATACAGTTCAAGCAATGGGTCCTCGCTTAAGGGGCATCTTGGTTCTGCCAGTGGCAGATTGGCAGTGCTGAGACTCAAACCCTTGAATTTTTAGTTAGTCCAGCTTAACATCTAGACTGTTACATTTGGTTATTTAGCGGCAACTCTTATCCAGAGCGACTTACAACTGATAGAGCGTTTAATAGAAGCCACAGGTGCCTCTTTTCCACAGTCCAATACCCACAACAGTCCCAAAATAATCACACAGTTATTCAGCAGGCAAACCAGTTTACAGACTTTAACACAGTTTAAGCAATAATGGGTTATGGACCTGGCTCAAGCACCCAACAGTAGCAGATTGGCAGATTCGAGGTCTGAACCATGGACCTTCTGGTAAGCAGATCCTTCTGGACCTTAATGGATCCAGTTCCACCGCCACAATCTCAGACCCTTAGACTGAAACCCTTCTTACAGTCACCGTTGATGGAACGTGACCTGACCTTCACAGTTGAAGTCCATTCTCTACATTAATGCTCTGCATACATTTTTAGGGGAAAAGGAAAACTTGCCAGGCGACACTCTAATGTATTTTTGGGAGATGGTGTGTACCTACAACAAGAGAGACAAACTGCTTCTAGCAATCACTGTTACAAAGCCACTTAAAAGTACAAAAGAATTCCTCAGGCCATATACCCTGTTTGTTTTTTTAAATAAAAAATAGAGAAGGCTCTCAGAATGTAGTCTTACATGAGTACAGCCAAAATGACTACACAACCCAGACATACTCACACATCCTTAAGGTGTCTTGCAGTTCCATCAGTAAAGACCGGTCCAGATTTTTTGGAAGTACCATAGATTTTAAACAATCTTAGACGTAGGCAGTAGCGTGTTTGCGTCAAACGGACGCCTACTGGGTTTGGTCATGTGATTTCCTGTTCAGTAGTGATACTGGGTGAATTGCTAAGAAGGCTGCGTCACATCCTTGCACCATAGTGCTGGTCCACCAGCTGCAGGTTTGTTCTGGCCCTTCAGGCAGATGGTGTGAATGCAAGCAGTGTAAGGAGTGTGTTACCCAAAGCCTTGACTATTGTGTCTTAAAAAAGACACTGAGGATACGAACCCATACGAAATATGGAACCCACACTGCAAAGACTGTCTTCTGGTAAGTGAAGCTATGTGAGATATCTATAAAGATTTAATACATTATGCTTTGGGTGTGTCCTTCGTTCTTGCGATTGGAGCGTCAAGAGGTCACAGAATTCTAAAAATGATTTTGGTTGTATTCTAAAAATGATTGTTGTAAATTATGTGTGGTTCTGTTTTTTCCGCAACCACCACAGACAGAATTTCTGCAAAGGTTTGCAACATGTGTATAAAGTATATATTCTGTACTGTAGTGATGTAGTGTAGGGTTCCAATCTGGACCTGGGACCAGCTACAGGCTTCTTAGAGGAGATGCTTTAGTTACATTAGGTACCTCATATTTGGTTCTTCTTCATTTCTTGTAGTTTCAAACAAATATATATATGACGTATTACATGTTTACATTTTCTTTTTCAGAGCTTCTTACGACCGGTATAATCTTTACTTTTAGGCAGAAGATAATGAATGGACAAATTTCAATATGTACAAACGTTTGGTTGACTTTCCAGATGATCAGCTAACCGTGTAAAGGTCATAGACTGGAACTTATTACTGACCTATTTAAACTGGGAGATGCTTTCTTTATAAACACGGCACCACGGCACAGGGTTTAGAGCTGTCACCTCACAGCCCCAGAGATCCCCAGTTCTGTTCCCGACCCACTGTGTCGAGTTTTCATGTTCTTCCAATGTTTTTGTGGGGTTTCTCCACATCCTCTGGTTACCTCCGCATTCCAAATGCATGTGTTAGGACAACTGGGATCTCTAAACGTCTTCCAGTGTATGTGAATGAGTATAGTGTTTGTGTGTGTGTGTGTGTGTGTGTGTGTGGATGCCACCCTGTCTAGGTGTCATAGACAGCTTTGTGCATGTGCTGGTTGGGCCGTTGCTCCCCACAACCCCGAATTAGATGAAAATGAACGTCTTTAGGATTTGTCCTTCCAAAAGTTTTGAACTTTTATTTCAAACGAAACAAGTGATTTGTCCAGGAGCTAAAACAGGTCAATTGAATTATCGATTATTTTTTATTTTTGCACTCAGCGACAGGATCCGTCACCGAGAAACAGAAATGAGAGAAAAGGCAGTATGAAGAATCTTTTAGTAATAATGCCATGGCGGCAGCCTTCTCATACTTAAGTTAAACAATGTAAACATGTTCAGCAATTATAATCGCCTGTGCATTCCATATATGATCCCTGTACTTTGTTTATCGTTTTCCAGAAGACAGCACTGCTCTATCGGAAGACTCGTACGAGTACCACCAGACTGAAATCTATGAGCTGCTGCCCAGTACCATGCGCAGAAAGCAATATAAAGAACAGGTGGCTGAAGGTGACAGGGATGACCTTCAACCACTTTACTTAGACTGGGATCCCAGGCAACCACTGAAAACGTTGCCTCTATGTATGCAGGACAAGAGGAACCTCAGGTGTGTAACAAGGTCTCAGTATGTTTACAGTTCTTGATCAAAAACTCATCACGTGTTACCACTGACTCCAGGACAATTAGGATGCCAGCAGAGCCACGCCTAGAATAGTACTCTGACCCCAGAAGACCCCCAACTTTATGCATCGGAAGCCACCTGCACCTGAGAATGGTGCAAATGAAAGCCCACCTCACGAAATGAGAGATAGTAACCATCCGTCTACCACAGAGCCACTAGGGTTCAGATCCCACCTCTGGCGAGGTGAAGTTTGTCAGTTACAGAATTGCATTTCAGCTCTTGGCCTCATAATCAACACCAGGTGTTTCCCGACAATGTTTTGTGTTGCCGTTTCTCGAGGCTCTCAAGTCTCTGCTCTCCTCTGGGTAACACGAGGATAAATATTGTTCATAAAGACTGTTTTTGAGGACTACATTATAAGCTTATGTTTCTTGTAGCCGGCCCCAAAAAAAGAAAATAACAGTGGCCGTTTTGTTCTCAGTATTACCCACCGTACTGGTATCGTATTGGTAATACTGACTGGATTGGATCTGTTACTATACACAGTTTGTTAGAACGCCCCATCTGTCAAATTGAAAGGGAAATGTTGACACATGCTCTCTTTACTTCCGGATAGGTTAAGTTCCCTTTATTTTAAGAGTAAGCTAGCGCAGAGGCGTTAAAAAACACGTTCAAGCACCACGTACAGTCAGAAGCGTATAGTCTCGTGCACGAGCGAGTTGAAAATCGGAAGAGGTACAGAAACCTTTGCAAACGTTGAGCGTTTTGTTATCTATATGTTTTCATTTTATGCATTAAAAAGAGCATAAATATGTCATGTTTATGTCTGTTCCAATAAAGATTGCGCTAGCTTCTTATTGTTTAGAAAATGAATAAAATGAGGGAGTGGAGGGCTGCATCAGGCACACCGACCCACCCCTCCGATGAGTACATGCTCATCTGCACCATTTTAGGATAGGTTATAGGCTTGTACCCATGACCCTGAACAGAATAATGGGAAGAAGAAGGGCCCGTGTAATTTAAGTGGCGGTCCTCAAAGTCCAATAAATATTAAGGGAGAGGATATTAGGCAAAAAGTTGAAACATGGGATATGGAAAAAGTAGGATTAAGACGTTGCTAATTCCAATCTCCTTTGGAAAAGGAGTCCCTGCAGATGTGTCATCACTGATGTTTTCTGGGACTGTACCATCTAATAAAATATCTACGATCAAGCAGGGAACAACGGCAACTCCAGACTTGCAGAATCAGTTACTGGGAATCGTGGAGGCGGAGTCAGGGGAAAGCACAGAGGCGAATGAAGGAGCATATAAAGCTGGTCATGTCTGGATTACTGCCCTGGATGCTCACCCTTAAAAAAATAGAAGGTAAGAGTATATTGGACACCTTGCTATGTGACATGACATTAGATATAATGACAATATAATGACAATATAATTAATTCTTCCATACGGAGTCGCGGGTCAGCCGTGCCCACTCGGCAACCCTGGGCACAAGGGCAGGAACAACCCTAGATGGGGCTCCAATCCATCGTAGGGCACACACACACAGTCATGCGCACAGTCACGCCACTTTAGAGACACCAGTTAAGCTAAAACGCATGTCTTTGGACTGTGGGAGGAGACCGGGGTACCCGCAGTAAACCCACGCAGACACGGGGAGGACATGCAGACTCCACACAGAAAGCCGCTCCACCCTGGGACTGAACCCGGGACCTTCTTGCCACCCCACCGACAATATAATGTCTTACAATAATATAATATCATATCAGTATCGTAATATAATATTTCCCCTGCAGGTACATATGGGGTGGGGGTGAAGGCGTTCTTTGTGTTCCTCAGATACCTGCTCTGTTTAAACCTCCTGAACTGCCTCATCATTGGCTGTGTGCTGATCCCCTTTCTGTATGCTGAGGAGTCTCACACACCCTGTAAGTCGGCTTGATTGGTGTACCAGTACTCTCTGGAGGCTCTTTGGACTCGTCTGAAGTTCTGCCTTTGTCTAGGGTCCAAAGTCTTCCAGACGAACGATTCGTTTTTGGATATTTTCCTCGGATCGGTGAGCTCCATATTTATTCTTCAGTAATGAATGCGTTTGTATCGACGCCAACATGTCTCGCTCTCGTCTCACTCTTTGTGTTTTTCTAGGGTTTTATGCAACGGTCTCCGGTTTTCTATAGGTTTTACACAAAACAATCTTCATCCAGACCATGTTTAAAGCCACCCTTCATCTTCTTTTTTGGCCTGCTCACCATATTCTTCCTCAGCCTCCTCATGATAGTTCGCAGGTCAGGCTCCTTTACTGAGTATATTTAAATAAACATTTTAACATCCTTAGAATCCGCAAACCAATCACTTATTATTATTTAGAGGTGATTGAATTTTACAAGGTACAATCCAACCAATTGCAGGTTACGGGTTTGTACCAGTTTTGGCACCGCTGGGACTTGAACCCCTATAATCCGTGACCATAACCACTGCACTAACACAGTTCCCATACTACATATGCGAGTAAATATTCAGCACATAGTGTAACGTGGGGGCACACATGGTCAGTACCGTTCATTACACACTTACACTCATGGTGCCAAGACACGGTCCAAATGATCATTACAGGGACCGTAATGGCCGCCTATTCCTCTGCGTTGCCAGTTTTATCAAATCTCCCACTCCTGATTTTGGTTTTCCCCATGGGCACATAGTCACAGATACACAGTTGTACAAGATGCTATAATATTGGTAAGCATAAGATTTACTACATTAAAGCACAGATGAACTGAATATGCTGAAATGCTAGCAGTTGTAACTGAGTATGATTTTGCATCCTGGCTTACACCCAGTATTTTCAAACCGGACTTTACTTTCAGGCAGATAAAAAGGATCTGCAAAGGAGTAGCGTTTAATTTCAGCCATAATGTTGGATCTGAATGTAAAATGATTATATTTTTTTTGTTTGTAGGACGGTGGTGGGTTATAAGCACACTTGGCTGTCAGGCAATCATTTTAAAATGAATAAGAGCCATAAGGTGTTCTGTGCATGGGATTTCTGTATCCGGAACCCTCAGGCAGCCGCCCTAAAACACAGCATGATCAGAAACGAACTGAAGGTGAGCTCCTAACAGCTAGCTAGAGATATATTAGTGTAGCTAATCTAAAGCAGTATGGCTGCAGATGTGGTGTCGCCGTAGATGGACATAGAGGAGCAGAAGTATCGTCAGAAAGTCCTGGGACGTTCTCTGAAGCAGTGGATCCTCCTCTACGCCCTGCGCATTATTCTCAACTTTGTGGTGATAGTACTTCTGTTTGGGGCAATCGCTCTCATCTGGCACGCCACCTTACATTCCAAGCCAGAGGTAAGAAATAAAGAAAAAAAGTAGAAGTCTTCTATTTACTAGAGAAGAGAGAAAAAAATCATTTTTGTGGAGGAACTGGCTGGCAAAGGAATAGTTTAGGCATTTGGGGCGGAGACTATTAAAGCGTGTCAGACCCAGGTGAACTTTGTCTCTCTTACCACGATGTCATTAATTGATTGTGTATTGAAAGGAAAACAGTGAAAAGCAGAGAGAAATGTGTAGGAATGACACTCACATTATGGCTGGTGAATATGGCATGGCCAATAGTGTGTGTGTGTAGCACCCGGCCTGGCAGGAGGCACCACCAAGCCTAGAACACAGCTCTCTGCTGCAGATTTGACCATTATGCCACCTGAGCACCTAATTATGCTTTAATTAAGCTTATAGTTAAAAAGCTTGATATAATGGCAGTGTTTTTTAATTCCCCCTGTTATAATATTGCTAGAAAAACACACATTCTCTTATCTCAGTCTGTTCCTCTCTCTTTTTCAGACCTTTAAATACACCTGGATTGTGAATCTCCTGCTGAGCTATCTCCCACCCATTACAATCACCCTGGTCAACTTTGTGCTGCCTCATATATTCAGCGCAATCTCAGTCTTTGAAGATTATTCCCTCACCTCCCAGCTCAATGTCACCTTAGTGCGGTGGGTCACAATATCAATATCAGTTGTAGACCCCTTTATAAGCCACAGTTAATTGCTAGACCGCTCCAGCATCAAGGTTATGGGTTACTTAATTAAAGCTATTGAAATAATTTAAATAGCTAATTAAATATTAATTTGGTTCGGGTGTCACACCCTGATTTTCAGACTTTTCAGGCAACCAGGTGAGGAGTACAAAGGCAAGTGCGTCTTGCCTACAGTCAAGCATGGTGGTGAGAATGTCATGGTTTGGGGCTGCATGAGTGCTGCTGGTTTATTGAGGGAACCATGAGTCCCAAAACGTATGGTAACGTACTGAAACAGAGCATGCATCCCCTCGCTTCAGAAACTGGGCCACAGGGCAGCATGATAACGACCCCAACACACCTCTAAGATGAGCAGTACCTTGCTAAAATAAAAATGAGAGTAAAATTCAAGCATGTCTCCAGGCCCAAACCCTATTGAGCATCCGTGGAGCATTCTGAAACGGAAGGTGAAGGAGAGCAAGGTCTCTAACATCTACCAGGTCCGTGATGTCATCATGAAGGAGTGGAAGAGGATCCCAGTGGCAATTTGTGAAGCTCTAGTGAACTCCATGACCAAGAGAGCTAAGGCAGTGCTTTAAAATAATGGTGGTCGCACAAAATAAGGACACTTTGGGCACAGTTTGGCCATTATCACTTAGGGGTGTACTCAATTTTGTTGGCAATTCCCCCCAAAAAAAGACCACAATACAAACGCCAGTTTAAATTTGAACATGAATATTCTATTTTCGGGAATAAAGCACTAAAGGACGAGTGGCTGATATCTTTCTATTTGGTACAGATTAGTATGAGCTTTAGGGAGTAACTTAGAAGCAAAGTCATGAGTAATGGGAAAGTAATTCCCCATGATATTCAGGAAGAGGTAGTTAGCTATTTGGAATAGATATTTGTTTTAAACCCCCAATACTGGTTTTACTATTAATTATCTGCTGTGCACTGAAACAAATCTCATTATTAATCAGAACAGAAGTATCCTGCTCAAGCTTGGCACCTTAGCCGTCTATCTTTTCTTTCTCAATACCAGTAAGGAAGCGAAGGAAGGATGGGTGAGTTTTTATTATTCCACAAACCTGTTAGACTACAAAAAAGAACTACGCAAATACAGGCTGAGTCAAAAGTCACATGACATGTCCCGTGCTGCCTAACACGTTGTTGAGGCTTCTTGGTCGGTGGCGGTTCTTCAGACGATCACTGCGTTTCTTGTCGTCCACAGTCCCGGTTTCTCTGAATTCGGCTATGAGGGATGCAACAGCGCTGTGTGAAACTGATGATCTTTCTGGGTTGTTGACATCTGTTGCTATGATACGGCAGGTGCGTTCCCCCGGACATCAGAATCATCGGTTCCATCTTCAGCTACCTGTGACCAACAACAAAAGTTTAGAATGTTCTGTATTGATAACTTTTGAGCCACAGCCTGCTCTGATCATGGCAGTCGTTTTCGGGAGACAATTCTGGTCTTCGTTGATATGCTACATGACCACCTTCCCATTCGAAAAACCAATATCAAGATGTCGGTCATATTCTGGGCCTAGCCTAAAAGATAGGCCCCCTTATCCATTACTTGCTAGAGTATTCGGATATGTCATTTCCCCTTACGTTTCTGAAACAAAAGGGTGTCCTGTGACTTTTGATTCACTCTTTGTGCTAGTTTAAGAGACAAACTAGGCCAACTGCTTCCTGTATCAGTTGTATTTAAATGCTTCTGTATGTTCTGTGTATTTATTCAGTGTGAAGAGGCAGAGTTTGGGAAGGCAATGTACAAATTAACAATATTTCACTTCCTGGCTTGTTTCTGCAACGATTTCCTGGTGGCCTTTTCTAGAAAGTACGATTATACATTTATTTTCACGTCCCTGGAAATATACTGTATGTGGACTCTGTTATCTTCTATCTATTGTAATATTTATTCTAATATTTTATCTGCACCAAAAGTAAAAAAAATATTGGTGGCTTATGTTTTATATTTTCCTTATTGCCAGGTTGTTGGTGGAGAAATGGCCATCCTCTAACTTGGCGAGGAAAGCGGGCAAGCAGGAGTTTGTGATCCCGTTACATGTTTTGGATCTGGTGTACAGTCAGACTGTGACCTGGGTGGGAGTTTTCTACTGTCCTCTGCTCCCAGCAATTAGCATGCTCAAGCTACTGATCATGTTCTACCTGAAGAAGGTACGTAGACTAAATGTGATATATATGATATATATGATATTTAAGCTTGTCAGACACCGGCGCACTTGTCAAGACATCGACACGTTATGAAAGTAAATTAAGAAAGAAAGAGACAAGAAGCAGAATAGACAGAATTGCTAAGACTACAATAAAGAGTTCACTGAGGTTGAAAGCAATATCGTTTAAAGGAGTGAAAAAAGGGAGCAGATTAAAATGTTCAAAAATCACAGTTGAGACTAGATTCTAGGGGCAGTAGTAAAACTGGAAAAGACCAGGCAGGTCAAAGAAAATAAACAGTTAAGTCCTAAAGGCAAGGAAATATTCAAGTGGTTTCCTGAAAAAGTAAGAAATGTAGTTCAGTATAATCTGAAGAAAGACATAGAAAAGAATCGAATAAAGGAAAAAATGCTTATTAGAGAATAAGAGATTAATTATTGTTCAACCACCTCAGCCTCAGTTTGTTGGTTTGCAAGAGGAGCCATAAAGATGTACGGTAATAAATATATTTTTCCCTTCTCCTCTCAGTTCACTGTGATGCGATGTTGTGTTCCACCTCGGAGAATGTTCCGAACTTCCAGCTCGTCAGTTCTCTTCCATTTCATGTTGCTTCTGGGTCTCATCATGTCTGCTGTCACGCTTTGTATCAACATCAATAGGTACGTTCAAAGCAGTATTCCTCATGGCTAATAATTCATGAATAAGTCTTTTCTTACAGTCGTGTGTTTCTTCTCTTGCTCTTCTCAGGTTTGTCCCGGGTGGCTGTGGCCCCTTTCAGGAATACGAGACTGTGTTTAATGTTACGTATGCGTGCGTTATCACGCTCCCAGATGCTGCACAGACCACCATACGTTATGCCACGTCTGAAGCCTTTGGATTCGCTATCATACTGGCTGAGATGTAAGTAAAACAGCGCACTGATACTACACTTCCCAGCCTGCCTTGCCTGGTCCTAATAAGCACTACCTGTTAAACTATGAAGTAAACATACTGCCGTATAAATCAAGGTGTGCTCGTGTGGGGTCTTTTCAAGGTTATTTTGATTCCCGCCAAACATCTGTGTAAGGTCGCAGTGATAAAGTAGGGTTAAGATACTGGACCTGATGTGCCGCTGCCAAACGACGGCTGTCAGGCCCTTGAGCGAAAAGAAAAAAAAAGCTTTTTTTTTTTTCAGAAATAGGTTCAGGTGAAATAATAACGGCTGTGTTCGTTTCTATGTATATATGTATGTATGTGACACACTTATTTTTGCTTTGCAGTATCATTCTAACGTCCTATGTGTCTCGTGGAAAAGCCAATCACAAAACCATAGAGAATCTCAAGGACATGCTGGTTATGGTAAGTGTAGTTTTAGTACAACCCTATATATGTTAAAGTACACCAAATTAGGAGATTTTTGTCACTGGACCCACTTATTTCTCTTTATCGTAGATAGTACAACAAAAATAAAGTAGATGCCAGTACCAGAGCCCGTCCTAAACCCAAGAAACTTACGATCCCGTTAAAAATGACTCGTGTTTAGCCAAACTGCTACGTACTAATATAGATTCTCTTTCCCTGGGGGCACTCCAGTTTTTCCTGTATTTCACTGGACGACCAGATGGCTAGCAGGGGAATTAGACTCTGCCATTGACCAATGGTTTGCCATCTTACCGCTTGATTTGGCTGGCTTCTCAACATTCTTCATTAAACAATGGAAAGTAGTGCCACTACTGCCTCACAGCAAGAAGGTCCCGGGTTCAGTCGAAGGGTGGAGCGGCCTGGGTCCTTTTTAGTGCTGAGCCTGCATGTCCTCCCCGTGTCTGCTTGGGTTTCCTCCGGGTTCCTCCAACAGTCCAAAGACTAGGTTAGGTTAGGGTAATTGGACCCAACAGTTCCTTGACACATCCGTGACTTTTGATATGCTATACGGTCTATTTTGTTTGGACCACCAGGGGTCATAAGTGTGCACTAAGCGTCTTTCGATGAACCCTAGAAAGCTTTAAGCATTTATAAAGCTTCATACACCTGCTAAGACAAAACAAAATACGCATTTACAAGTACCTTCGCATTATAAAGTATTTAAGTAGCCATTAAACAGAAAAGTGAGTCTCAGGCGTATGCTTGAGAGCACAATGTTCTCAACTTTGGATTTGCTGCCATCTAGCAGTCGGTAAGTGTTACTGCACGCATGAGTGTTAGAACATTTCAGAGCCGTTGTGGTCAATGGCCAAGTTACAAACGCACACAATTATCTGTGGGTCCATGAAACAGAGCCCAAGAAGAGGCTTTGAAAAACTTTCGTTGGTCGCTTTTGAGACTACCAAGGTTTCTTCTTCACAATAGTGTAACCTTGCCACTCTGGACCTAGGCTTGCTCATTTTTGGGTCGTTTGGGCTTAGACACTGTTGTATTTTAAATAAAGGCTTAAGAAAGAAATCTTACTTAATTTATTTCATAATTTCTTTCGAATTGTGTCCTTACATCTCAGTCTAGCTCAGACAAGCGTTTCCTGGTCAAGCAGCACACCACATTTCTCAGAGGGAAAAAGAAGACCGTTAGAGGTACTGGGAGAGTGACCTCACTGAAAAACTGAAAGGGTGTGTCCCAGTATGACCTTCAAGTCTTTGTCCTACCTGCATTGGAAATATATAAGGCATGGCATTCTCATAGTTGAGTATTTTAGACATCATGAAATACCTTCTGTATTGCTCACAAAAATTAGAAAATATCCCTAATTTTTGTAAGCAGTGTAGTTAAGTGCATCTAAGCAGACTTTTCTTATATCACTATACGATCATTTCAGTTTCACCCTGATTGCTGCTCTAGAGTTGAATGGAAGTGGAAGAAGACGATGCAAGTGTTATAGCCCAGGTTTTCAGAATGATATGCTACTTATCGTTAAGAAAAATGAGCAGAACATGAACATGAAGTTGTATTATTAAATGATGTCCATCCCTGCTGAACTTTTCAGTGCTTCAGCTGTGAATTTTCCACATTTGCTCACAATTACACCAAAGAAAAAGCCTCGTCTGCTAACGCTGGGGATTTGATTGTAACATGGATGAAACATTGGTGTTACGTGGTACAACCCATCTCCCACCCGCTGAGACTTGGGAGCTTCTGGATATGGGAACACATAGGGGCAAATGCCCAAACTTTAACGGGCTCTCAGGTCTCGGTGCTCCTTTGAGAGGGGAACGATTCGCTCGTGGGGTGTTACACAGGTCAGGAGCTAGTTTGCTTGGGTTTTGGTCTGTAGAACTGCAACAAAGTGTCATTTACAGTTTTGACTGAGCTATTAATATGAGCTCTTTTTTTTAAATAAAAACAACTATTTTATGTGCATTTATTGTGAAAGTTCTGTATGTTGTTGTATCATTGTTTTTTATTCAATAAACAAGTCAGTTATCAAAATGAGTACGTTTTGTGCTGTCTCTACACTAAGAGGTCAAAAAGACACAACCACTCTTTTATCTACTGCTTACACATGGCAGGGAGGAGTAGACACAGACTTTACCATCTTTTAAACACACACACACACACACACACATACATACAGAAGAACTCATGAATAGCCTTCTGCAAATATTCAAGCCAAAGTCACAATTCCAGCTGAAGAATGAGAGACTCGGGAATGAGTGGAAACCTGTTGTTACTCCTAATTTCGATCTTATGTGAGTTTGACCTTTCAAGATATTTTATTTCAGACATTATTCACACTGTAGAGTTTTAGCATGAGGTGTCCTAACAGTCTGTTCTATATTTACGTTTTAGTTTTGGTGGGACATGTGACCAATACTGGTAAGTTTACGCTAGCGGTCAGTTTTTAAAACGACCTTATTTAATCATTTGTATGAATATTTATGCAGTTTAATGCCATGGAATCCTTTTTGTATAAGAAAATTGAATCTAAAGTTTTGGTTCCTTAAAGTCGCCACCTTTTCTGGATATAATCACCCCAATCACCCTCAATTCGAAGCATTCCGGACACAAAATATTCTTGGTTTAGTTAGGTCCAGGGTTGTTACTGCCCTTGCGCCCAGAGTTTCTGGGTGGGCACCAGCACCCGTGTGGATTAATATATGACTGTTTTTTATGCGTTTTATTTAATATCTGACTTGTTGTTCTTTTGTCTGTTCAAATCTGACTCGAACAAAACAATCTGTTATTAATCTTAGTCTGCATTGTGTGCAGGCGGATCGTCTAACCGGCCAGAGCTTACTGGGCCTAGTATGGCCTACGTAAAATCCATAGAAATATTTGAATGTAAGATCTGGCCGTCATCATCACCTCTGCTTATTGAGCTCATAAAGGACAGAGGTGAGGTTCTTGCCACAAACCCTGATCCACAGCAAGACAAACTCTTCAGTTTCGCTCTGAAGGTCCACGATCTCTCAGAGGGCGAGTATTTTTGCAGAGTGACTGAAAAAGGGCAAACACGGATAAGCGACCCGGTGAACTTGCAAGTAGTTGGTAAGATTGGTGGCTTGCGCTTGTATTCTAGAAATGTTTTTTTTTCTTTTTTTCAGAAATTATAACTGCATGTTTTTTCCTCAGTTCCAGTCCTCGGTTCTTACATAGTGCCCAAACCCACCCCGACCATCATCTATGAGGGGGCGGGGTTCAACCTGAGCTGTGAGGTCAAAAGGGGGACTCATCTTACTTACACGTGGTACCATAATAATCAGCGGGTGTCCCCGTTATCGCCGCTGTACCATGTCTCTGATAATCTGCTGAGAGTGGACACTGCTAATGAGAGCCACACTGGGCGTTACTCATGCGAGGTCAAGAACATGGTACAGAGCAACATCAGACATTCCAGCAGCATGGAGGTTACAGTTGTGGTGAAAAGTAAATATAATCACGTATCTGTTGAAGTGAATTGAAAGCTGTGGATTTAAAGGAATACTCCAGTGTTTTTCAGTTTAAGGACTCAATGCTACAATCTTTATTTTCTGTTCAGGTAGACTGGTAGGATAGTCACATGATAGCCATGATAGCGTAGTCTCACTCATACCAAAAATAAGCAACTAGGGCAACAGCTGATGAAGAACATTGTTCCAGACCCTTAACATTTAACACGTCCTCCTCTGGGTGAGGCCAAACAACAAGAAGAAAAGCGGAAATAACGAAAATAACGTTTTTCACATGAAAATACAGGTTGTATAATGTTTAGAATATTGTGACTAGCTAAATAAAACATTTTCGAACAAGGACACTGGATCAGTGTCCATTCACTGGTCCATCTGAGGTTGTTTATGGAGCCTGTGCTGAAAAACACTGAAGTACACCTTTAACGTAAGTCAAAAGAAATCAAAACATTTCAGTACTGAAGATCGTCAGTCCATGAGCAAAACATTTTCTGTCAGAACACTTGTCAGTACCGAGGGTGTCATTCGGATTGTACCACTATGGGTCTGGTTACCATGCTAACATCAGCTGCTGGTCGGCATGTGGCACCCCACCGGTGAGGTTCCGGCTGTTGCTGGATGGCAGGAGCATCTCTGAGCTTCTGGTAGATTCATTAGAAGCTTGGTTTTCTCTGCCTGTCGATTTGGGACAGGATATGGGTGATGTGCGATGCGTTGCAGAGAGCGACGGTCAGCAGCTTCTCAGTGATCCAGTGACTCTGGAAGTAGGTGAGTAGCATTCACGATCAGTGTTTACATGCACTTAATAATCTGATAACTTCAGAAAATCAGAGTTTGTCATTAATTAGATCAGTGAGCACACATGCACATCAGGATTCAGATACGACATGATGGGACAGCTTCGGGGTTTAAATGAAACAGGCAGTGAAAAAACACAGAAAGACAGGTTATTAAAAACTTCACAGCTTGAGATGAAATGATCAAATCCTTTTGAATTATCTTGAGTGTAGTATTTCGGATATATTGTGTGTTTCAGTGTTTTCACAAATGAATTTAGTTTGAATGCTCTTTAGTGCGTGCTGCATGAAATTATTGGGTTGCTCGGTTCCTCAAGAGAATTCGCACTACCGGAGTGAAATCTCTCCGAAGAAAGTGGACCTGGCAACCGTGTATTTTTTCTCCTGCTAACCGCTCTGTTAGGAGACACTAAGAAATCTGATTACTGAACTAAACTTTCTAGATCAGCATGTGCTGTGTATATGACCAACTGAATAATCTGATAACTGCATAAATCTGACTGTGATCAAATTATTAAGTGCATGCATCACAACATCTATGTGTTTATGAATATAACATGCTTATGATTCACGGGTGTGCAATTTTATCAGCTCCGGTAGGGGGGACTGTCCATGTCCAGGTGGAGTACCTCCACACAGCAGACTCTGTGATAGCAGCTGTCCTGCTCCGGTGTGTGATCACCACGGGGACATTTCCTATCTTCTCCTGGTCCTTCAACGGTAGCCCCTTGTCTCGGGAAGCCGAGTCCCACGCTCTGACCAATCACGGAAACCTCCTGGTTCTCACACAAATCGGTGCTGGGAATTCGGGTTATTACAGCTGCCGAGCAAGAGACAGCTTTAACCTCAACTCATCCTGGGTAGAAAGTGAGAAGGTCTTGGTTAGGAGAGCAGGTAATCAGTGCATTCATTTAAACGTATAAAGCAAAGGATAGAGCACAGAGTTTGACTTGAAATGTTTCTTCGGGAATAAATAAGAAAGTGTATAGATTTAACAAAGCAGTGTGTTATTTATAACACAACACGTACAGAGATAAAACGCTGGGCTGATCAGTTAAGCCTTAAGGGTCTCGCTCAAGGACCCAACAGTGGCCGATTTGGACAATCAGGAGTCACAACCTTTCGATTATTAATCATCACCACAGAGCCTCTAGCGTTAACCTCGTGTGTACTCCCTGGACAAAAAAAAAGCTACCTTGCTTGTTCAACTTAGTATTTGTACTACTTGCTAGTTAACTTCAGACTCCTGCAGATGGCTAGATGGCCTATGGTACCTTCTCTTTCAGATTTTAAATTGCCTTCTATGGAAGTCATTGCCATGGCATTCTGCTCCTTCTTGTTCCTGATGGTTATGGGAGGAGCATCCTGTCTGCTCAGGACCATCACCCATGAGCGTGTAGAGTCTAAAACCTACCGTACGTCTTTAGATTCTGACTGCTCTATCCTGGGTGCAGATTCTTTTAAGACGATGCTCTGCTGTCTCATTATATCGTTCTGTCTCTTTCTTTCAGAGAACGTAGCATGCGGAGAACAAAGCAAGTGAGATTTTATTTTAATCACCTTGTTTTAGCCACGATTTAGGGATACACCAATCCTGAATATCAGCCAAATGCTGACTGATGTAATGCTATCATCCCTTGGCTGTTCAGATCAGACGCGTTACTGATTTTCAGTATCACACAAGGCTCATCACAATATACTTTCATTCCTAAATCTAGAATCTGATCTATAATGCATGTACCAGATTTCGTTTCACCAGACACGTCCTGTTTTCTTTCTTATGTTTCAGCGCTGGGAAACGTCACGGCCATGCAGAGGCTCCAATCGAGACACAAGTGGAAGAAATGGAAACAGTTATAATGGAATTGGAAATGTAGACGTCTTTTTGCTTGATTCGGAGTATTGTTTAGTAAAGCTTTGAGCAAGGAATGTGAGAAGTATGTGTCTTGTTTTTTAAAGTCTAATCAATAAATTGATTTATGAGCAACGTTGTGATAGAGAAGAAAACATAGAAGCGCCAGTAAATTCAGCGTCGTGTTACACTGCCTGGATTTGCAGACTGAAAAATACATTGATTCGGCAAAAACATTATATCATGTAGATCCCTCTCGTGCCACCAAAAACGCTGAAATCTCTGAAGGTGTCCTATGGTGTCTGGCCACATGACATTAATGGCAGATCTGGACTTGTTTGTGAAGCACATTCCACAGATGCTCAATCAAATTGAGATCCAGAGAATTCGGAGGCCAGGGCAATACATGGAACACATTCTCATGTTCCTCAAACCATCCTTGAACACTTTTTTGCAGTGTGCTAGGGTGCGTCTGCTGAAACAGGCCACTGCCACACTCACCACCAAGGAATGCCGTTACTATGAAGGGACGTACTTGGTCTAGAACAATGCTTCAGTAGGTGGAACTTTAGGTTTAGTAGCTTTATATAAAATATCATAGGGACAGCCTTTGGCTGTGATTTGGACATTTCTTGATAAAGACAAGAAAAGACCAGGAAAAATACACCTTGCTAGTATGAGACGTAGCACCATATAATAGAATTTATGAACAGATTTATTAGTCACTTGAGCTGGCTAGTCTAGGCTTAGGATTAGGGTTATTGAGGGTTAGGGTTAAGAAAATCATCCAACATGGATAGATGGCTCATTACATTACTGTGATGATTAATAAATTAGGAACCACTTTTGTTGATAAATGCACCACCACATAAACCACTGACCATGACAAGAAATTAGCCATAGCACAAAACCAATACACTACTGAGGCTCCCAAGGCTAGACAAATCATAAAACATCACACAGGATAAACCAAAGGCGAGAGGAAAAGCACAGAGGGGACACACACACTCTGTGGGTAAAGTTTGGTCAGACCATGACCAGACGGCTGGCGGCGGACCAGAATAACATCTAACAATGGCGAAATATACATGCTAAACATTAACATGTACAAACAAAACTGTAGGAAGGAGCAGGCAGAAATGTATTTTACTATTACTTTAATATACTTTTAAGTATTTACTTAATTAACATCTACGCCACCCATGGAGGGCGGTTCCCTTTTTGAGTCTTTGTCCCTCCCAAGGTTTCTTCCTTCTACTATTCAGGGAGTTTTTCCTCGCCACTGTCGCCCTAGGCTTGCTCAATTTGGGATTGGCCTTTTAAGATCATATAAGATTGTAAAGCTGCTTTGAGACAAGGCTCCGTTGTAAAAAGGCGCTATCGAAATACATTTGAACTGAATTGAATTTCATGTAATAGGTTACAAAAGCAGTAGTTTGAAAAGTTGTGTTATCTGCTTAGCATGTCAAAGGAAGCACATTTTAGCACTTGCACGAAACTATGAGAAACACACGTCTACTCTTTTTTTTAAAAAATTTTAATCTAAACATATTTCCTGAAACGTCTGATTGTCTTGTACCCTCCAACACACACTTCAGGACGAAACCGAGAGAAACAGAGAAGTCTCGGAGCTAATCAGCTTCATGCACATGGTAAAGAAGGGGGGGCAATAAATTGGGTGTGCCGTATCCGGCTTTTGGCAGTGCAGAGAAGCTTCGTACTTAAAGCACATCTTAATGGAAGACCCTGGAAACTAAACCGGCAACATTTGGCCAACATGGCGTTACTTATGCTGGCTATTTTGGGTAAAAACAAAGTACACATATATATATATATATATATATATATATATATATAATATTTTTATGATTCATATCTTCATATCTTCCTGTATTTGATCGAATATTGTTTCATTTGTAGGTTTCTGCAGCATGTGGCGGAATGCAGGTCTGTGATCACACAGCATCTTGTTCTAGTATCAGGACACTAGAGTAGTTAATGAAAGGAAGTCTAAACTTAAATATTCACCAAGAAGAAATTCATAAAATGGAAAATGGAAAATATTGCCTCTAAAAAAACAACTGAAAATAGAACTGCACTGCTCCTGAAAATGAGGGGATACTTTTAGGGGGATATTTGAGGGGGTTAATTTAGAGGAGCAGTAGAGTACTTGATATAACTTCTGTTTATTTATAGTACTTGTCAGACTTCATAATATCGTGCCACAATGTGCCGATTATATATATATATATA